>JAMXBD010002122.1:0-237353 GCA_024138025.1 Combretum micranthum | reverse complement strand
AATTAAGTATATTGAATGTAGTCTACTACTAATGCAAAAGTATGATGCTTGTGAAACTTCATTCTTGGAATCAACATCAACTTCATTGACTTGTTTGTGCCGTACAAAAGTTGTTTTCAAATAAGCTTGCAAAATTGAACAACACAAAACAATTCTTCCGATACTAGTCGACAACTTCTATCTAATAACATCTAAGGACATGGAAAGGGAAACAGACAAGGAAAACAACATACTAGACTATAAAGAGATCCTAAGGCAATTTGGCATTCCGCATTGCCTACTATTCAAAAGAAACTATTGGACTTATGGGATACTACATCCTTCATTCTAATCAGAGTCGTCTGGTGAGGGGCTAGGGAGTCGTCCTCGACTAGTAGATGCTCCATCATCCTTTCGGATGAACTGACTCAAATAGGCCCTAACAGTCAACCTCCTTCTCTGAGCGGGTCGGGCTAGAGGCTCTGGTTCCTCCTCTTCCTCTTCTTCTTCCTCTTCCTCTTCTTCTTCCTCTTCCTCTTCCTCTTCTTCTTCTGCTTCTTCTTCTCTCACTTCTTGATCTCCTACTTGATTTGTTTCCTCCATATCAACTCTATCATCAGATTCATTCCTAATTCCCATTTCTCTCTCTGCTTCTCTTCCTGCTTCTTCCCACATCCTACTCCACCTTTCTCTGAATTCACTTATCCAAGGGTCAGCTTCATTCATTCCCTCCACAAGTTCTGGAGCTACTGGTTCAGGGGCTACTGCCTCAACCTCAGGGGGTGCTCGCCTACTGGGTAAATATCTTTCCACGGTGGGGTCGAATTCTGGTTCTACCTCCCACTATCGGTATGTCCAGATCCCTATTGAAATCCCAAAACAACTGGTTCTGGTGGCGGGTTAGGTGGTTCAGGAGCTACGACTGGAGGGGTAGGGGATCTAGGTATTTCTTCTTCCATCCAGTTTGGGTCCTCTTCTGGGTCTTCTTCCTCCTCAGATTCTTCCACATTGTTTTCTTCTCCCTCATTGTTTCCTTCATTCCCTTCATCTTCCTCAACAGCTGGGGCATTAATCAGGTGTACTCCCCCGTTTCCTACTTGTGGAGCTGGAGCTCCTCCTAGGAATGGGATAAGATCAAGGTATCTAGCTTGCCACACAAAATGATTTCTGATATCTGCCAAATTCCAATCCCTATGATCATCCAGGTCATCACGGGCATGCACATAAAGTGGTCCTATGCCATGCCAATTCCCGAAGTCTGGGTGGGTTGGACTTCCTTCATTCTTAAGGATAAAGGTGGCTTCTCTTAACATGGGTTCTCCTGCATATTCTACCATCACCCTCTCTAGGGTATAAATAGTCTCCATAATTGTCCATCTTCTTCTCCTTATTGGATCATATCTTAACTGATCTATCACAGATATCCATCTTGTATATCTAAGGCCTTCTTTCCATAGCTTATACATCTCTTTTATTGTCCTAGGTCGCTGGACCAAAGCAAAGTCTTCACATAAAACCCTTAACCGAAGCCGGTATTCCACCATGGTTTCATCTAGTCTTTTGGTGAAGTTCCTAGCTCGTTCTCGGGTTTCACCCAAGGAAACCTACAACACGAAAACTATTAATTAGCCTAGCTTTTAACTCCGATTTTATCCTAGTTACTTAGTTCTAGGTTTGATTTTTTTTTTTTTTTTTTTTTTTTTTTTACTCTATTGTCATGCCTAATAACCTAGTGCTCTGATACCACTTAAACTGTCACGCCCCATAGGATACCCTAAACGTAACAGTCCGCCACATGCCATATAAGATTCCCGAATTACCACCTTAGTCTTTCGGAAGTCTCATATAGATGTAAGGCGTACCTTTACACAATAGAGTACAAGTCCGAATGGAGATAAAGCTTAATTTGGCATGCATGGGCAATAGGATATAATTCATGAACATAAATAAATATTACATAATTCTAAGGGGCATTCCCCCGCAAAAGAATATTTAGCGGTCCATTACAGTCATCCAAGTCTTAGAAGTTTTCTATGGAAGTCTAATACAAAAAGAATTATAACTTCTAGGGAAAACTCCTAGCTTCTGTACCTGTTCGGCCGGGTCTCTTCGCCTAAGCCATAAATGCGTAAGCTGCAAAAGGAATGGTCTGTAGGGATGTAAGCTAACTAGCTTAGTGAGTGTAATCTCCCACAAAAACCTTTATATCACAACAATTCAACCAAGTTATTAATCAAGCAAGTGTATGCATCAAACACATGAGTTCAACATACATATGACCAACCGGAAATCATATGTGGATGGAATTGCGCCCTCCATCCCGGTTAGCAGATTAACGAATCCTGCGGTACGACAATATCCCGTTTATGGCTCACGGCTAACCTACGATTATCGATGTCGTTTATGGATCACGACTAACCTACGATTATCGATGTCGTTTATGGTTCACGACTAACCTACGATTATTCGATGTCGTTTATGGTTCACGACTAACCTACAAATGCTCATGCTCCATCCCCTTGTGATATGCACATGTCAAATTATCATTTACTCAAGTAGTTGATTAAGCCAATTTACTCAGGCGATCAATCAATTTATCAGACAATCCATCATAGCTAACTATACAATCAAAGTTTATCACCCGGTTTCGATATTCTTAATTTGTTTCTCATCAACAACAATCATATAATTTCCAATAATCCCCATTATTCATATTCCATTCAATTGACCTACATTCTAGTGCACTACTTTACAAGCACATACATAAATGAATTGGGAAGAAAAACTCACTCCGCCATCGGTACTCGGTCTTCTAGTAGTAATAATCCGGAGGTAACTGTCACCGTCCACGGGTTCACCTATTCATATAAGAAATTACCTAATAAGTATTCTATCAACTTAGGACACTAAAACTCTAAGGAAACTTAGTGAAATCGGAATTCGCGTCATTTCCGAAGTTCCGTTTTAAAATGGCATAACTTGGTCGTTTTAAGTCGGAATTTCGCAAATTATATACCGATTCTATCTACTTCGGAAGAGCTTTCCAAATATGAAGTTTAAATCAAGTTTTGAAAATATCTAAGCCTCGGAATTGAGGGATCAGATCTGTACAGCGGGTTCCTTGATTCCAAAAATGTGGTTTTGATGAATGCATTTGAGATTCCTAAGTATAAAATAATGCTAAATGCAATGGTAATGATTTTTCCTATCATGAATGCCATGATGTGAACTTTAATGAGCCTAGGTTCTTACAACTTTTTGGATTTAAAGAATTTTACAAAACAAACTTTCCTTAGAAACCATTTCCTCTCAAAGCTTCGTAAGTTAAATTACTACACTTGATCACATCTACATTTTGTATGGATTTTCTTTAGGAAAACTCTATTTTGTTTAAAGAATATTTGACCTCTATATTAGTTATATCCTAAGGCCTTTATTTCTTTAATAAATCTACATTTACAAACTTTTAAGTGGGTCTTTTACTATGGGGTTTCCAAAAATCCGAATTTACACAAATCCATTTTCAAGTTGATTCCTTTAGGAAAAATATATTTTATACTTGAAACTTTAAGTATCTATTATACCTATATCCTAAGGACTTCATTTATTTAAGAAGATATCATTTTTAAGTTGGAAAAAAGTGTTTTCTAACCCTTCATCCATTATTACGAATTTGGTTTTTCATAACTTTTAACTCAAAACTCCTATGGACTTCATCTCTTGTTTCAACATTTTCTTTAGTAAAAACTCCTTGAGACTCATGAAAAATACTACTAAACATTATCTATTACTATAGGCTTTATTTCTCTAAAGAAATATAAGTTTAGAAGTTGTTAAAAGTGTTTTTGACCTTGGTTTTCAAGTCATCCGAATTTTCAAAAGTCTTTTTTTGTAAGTACTTTCCTTTTTGACTTCATGGACCCATATATATGTAGATCTATACACTAGAAAGTCATTTACTAAAGACAAAAGTGTTAAAGACTATTTATGCACATATGAACAAAATAAGAATGAAAACTATAAATGCCTACATGCTCATGAGTAACAAGATGATGGATCTACTTTATTAAAAGCTTAAATGATTTTTAAAAACCTAAAAAACCATACTTTTATAAAAGATCCTTTGTTTAAAAGACTTTTGATGGATAAAGTTAAAGCTTTTGATAAGGAAACTCCTTTAAAAGATGGATCTACCATGAAATGGTTTGGGATTTTTGTGTTGTTATCTCATTGTTCTATACAAGATCATGGGAACATAGAGTTGAGATAACCAAAAATCACCTAGCCATAACAAGGTTTTATGAGTTGGAAGTAGTGGAGTATAACTTACTTGAAATGGATGGAAGATAGAAGAGAAAAATGAGAAGTTGAGAGTGTGTGTGTGGGGCTTCAAGTTTCGGCCAAAGGGGGGAAAGAGGATTGAGGAGCTTTTTCACACTTTGCAACTTTTGGAAAGTGGAGAATGAAAGAATGAGGAGAGAGAGAGAAAAGTTAGTTTATATAAAAGTTGAATTAGGTTAAAAGAATGGGAAAAGAATGAAAAAAAATCAAATGGGCATGGATGGGGGGGGCCATATGCGCCGGTTTTGAAGGAAAAGGGGGGAGAAAACTTGTTTGTTTCACTTTGATTTGGCTTGATTTGATCATGCATCATATGTCATGAATTGTAAGAGATGAAGTGACAAAAGTTATGGAAGAATGGGTTTGATGTGAGTGATTTGTAAGGCTTAGGCTTGTAGGGTGGCTAATAGGTAGTGTAGGTGTACTTTATGAATAGTAATGAATAGTTGACAAGACAATTTAATTTCCGGTAGTAATGAAATACGAATAAAAAGGCTATAACTGTATTTTTCATAAACCGGAAATTATGAAAAAATATTTTTGAAATCCTTATTTTATTTCGGTTCTAATGAGTACTCATAAGAATATTTTTGAAATTCTAGTTCCGGGGCACGTTTTTCTATAATGAGTCTCGGGATGACCCGGAATTGAAATTTTCTCAAAATCAGATATTTTCTTAGTTTGAAATGTATTCAAGAACTATAATCAAAATTAAATTTTCTTAGAAAAGTTTATTAATTGGAAACCGAGGAAAAGCCGGAATTAGGGTTCCTAGTTCTCACTCCAGGCTTGAGCTATTCCGATTTAGGGTTTTGGTTTCCGGTTCTAGGGTTATCTTAGCTACTTGAAAAACCGGGGTTTACAGATATATTGATCTTGTCATAAAGGCCTTGAGCCTAATTCTTATTTGGATTTAACTCTTTGGACTAATGTGACAGGGCTTATAAAGAGTTAGGCCCAATTCAATTTGGGATGATCATGGGAGAATTGGCATGGAAGGCTTGAAGTAGGGCCTGTTGGAATTGGCCTGCCCAATTCCAACATTTCTCAAATTGGCTCACACACATTTCAATGAAGGCCTCAATGGGCTTGGTTCCATAAGGGAGCCCACATCCATATCCATAGTGAGAAGGACTCATCCTGGCCGTTAGTCGTCTGTCTCATCTGACGGACGACATCGATAGCTAGATTCTTTATAAATACCTTAATCCTTACCTCATTTGGACAAGGTGAAATCTTGGACAAACACCGTCGTGCTGCCGGATTTCCGCCCTAGTGAATCAAACACTTGATTTATTCAAGAACATACACGAATCCATAGTACTTAGTGAGGTTGATGCTCTTCAACTCCCTTACTCACACGTGTGTTAGAGCTTATTAAGACTGCCTACTCCTCCTCCCTATACGATTACTTCCTGATCATCTTTGCACGTGTTGTTTCCCTAGATCACGTGTAGTGTAATAGTCACGCGGCACACTCGTGATCGTTGCACCCGGACTTATACTCACACATTTTTGGCGACTCCACTGGGGACAGGGAAATCAATACTTGTGTGATGGCACCTCCAAGAAAAAGACCTACTGATCCCACTGAGGTGTGACTCAAGAAACTGATACTAATCTTGAGGTTGCTGAGCATGACATGCCAGCACTCGAAGATGTTAACCAACTTACTGGTGCTCAACCTAACAACGCTGCGATCTTGCGCGCTGTACAAGAAAATACCGTACAAGTCAACCAGTCAATACAAGAGTCTACAAGACAATTTCAACAATTCATGATGATGCTCAATACCTACCTGGTATAGCCGCTATTGCTGCGCGCAACAAGGCGCGACTTCGTCAACCCCTGCTATTGCCGCAGCAACGTGCTTCTCAGGCACCTCAAGCGCCTCAAGCTCCTCAAACTTCACAAGCTCTTCAAGTACCTCGACCTGTTGATCCTCTTCCTACTCCTGAACATGACACTATTGGAATTAGGGAGCAAGCCCCTCCGTTGGAGCCTATAGTTACACAATTGCCTGTACCTCAGGTAGTGAACACAGGAATTCAGCTAGGAGGACCCTCAACCTCCCAGCCTACAGTACATGTTCAACCCGGAGGATCTTCATCCTCACAGACTACGCCACAGATTGTCATTGGTGGACCTGCTGCTCAACCAAATACAACTCCACTCCAGACTGTCACTCCAGCTACACCAGTTGAAGTTACTACTTCAACTCCTAAAGTTACTTTCGTCACGAAAGAAGATCTAGACATGTACTTGAGGGAAATACAAGCTAAGTCTGATGTGGGAGTATTGGATCTCAAGCTCCCATACAATCAACGTATTGCTGCTAAGCCATATCCTCAAGACTATGTGAGTCCCAAATTCATGCTATTCAATGGTAAGAAAGGAAGTGCCAAGGAACATTTGTTGAAGTTCATTGAAACGCTAGAGGTTTATGGATTTGATGATGATCTCAAGTTGAAAGAATTTTCTAAGTCCCTTACAGAGAAAGCGTACACATGGTACGTCAACCTTCCCCCTGGATCAGTAGATTCATGGGCAACTATGTGCAAGATGTTCCTAGAGAAGTTCTTCTCCACACAGGAACGAGTGACCTTGACTGATATGGGACGGATTCGCCAGAAGCCCAAGGAAGACTTGATGGATTATATTGAGCGTTTCAGGGAACGTTCACTAGACATCAAGACATATGTGACGAAAGAGAGCTGGTGAAAATTTGCATCCAAGGCATGTTCACCGAATATGCGGTACATCTGGAAAATCTCTCTTTAGCCTCATTCTCCACTTTGGTTGAGAATGCGCGAAGGACTAATAATTCTGTCATGCGACAAAGAGGAGGAAATGTGAAGTTTAACAAAAGAGGACCGTCGTGAATGCAACTCAAAGTGAGGATCTCAAAGATGAGAAGAAACGAAGAGTTGAAAAGTCTGGACGTGAGAGAACAAAGGAAGTGCTAACATATCCTTGCTCAATGGGAAAGGTGCACGCTATGCTAGATCAATGGTTGAGAGATGGAAATCTCAAACTCCCAAGGGTAGAGCGTTTACCAACTCAGGAGGAGAAGAATGATCCTAAATTTTGTAGGTTCCACAGAATTGTGGGGCATCCTACTAGGGATTGTTTTACTTTGAAGAGGATTTTCAATGAAAGAGTGCAGAATGGAGAGCTTGTTATCGAAAATAACGACGTTAGGAACAATCCACTTCCAACCCATAATAATCAGCGTGGTGCCGTTAACGTCGTTATTCATGATCCTGCCACAGTAGAAGCCAATGATGCACCACTTGCCGAGGCAAGTAACGCGAAAGGAAAACAACATGAAGTTGAGGAAAATAATTGTGCTCCCATTGCTGCGGCACTTTTGAAAACTTCTAATTTTAGAAATTTCTTTGATCTACTTGGTTTTGATGAAAAGGCGAAGCTTGCAGCAGCAACTGCACTTGCGCAAATTTCCGAGGGACAATATGCCGAGTGTAATGCAGCGCAGCCCGTCAAAAGAATGGCTCGAGCGCATGAAAATGCAATCTTGTTCACCGATGCAGATATGTGTGTAGATAGTCCAAATCACAATCGACCATTATATGTGGAGGGCATACTTAATGGCTACCCAGTTAAGAGGACATTCATTGACGCTGGTTCTTCTCTCAACATCATGCCTAAGACTACATTGGAAGGCTGGTATCGACTATCATCGTTTGGTGAAGCAACCCATTTCAGTTAATGGCTTTAGTCATACTATAACGAAGACGATCGGAAGAGTTAATGTTGATCTTAAGATTGGGCCTATTCGTGGTATCGTTACTTTTCATGTGATTGATGCGCCTGTGTCCTATCATCTCTTGATAGGTAGGAAGTGGCTGCACGATCACAATTTAGTACCGTCGACTATGCATCAATGTATCAAAGGACATTGGAAAGGGAAGGATATATTTATTCCTGCTACGAAGAATCCTTTTGAGCATGATGAGACATATTTCATTGAGTCTACCTTCTTCAATGAGTATGCCGATGAAGGTGAGACAGCTATTGCTAGAGCTTCAGGTGTGCCATTACCCACTTGGGAAAAAGTTCAAGAGGGCCAACAAAAGAAAAGAAAGATGCGTGGTGTCGAGGCGGTAAAAAGAAGAACAAGCAGGTTGATGCTGTTGAAAGTTACGTCAGAGAAGATGGGCGGAGAGTATATCTCTTATGACGGTTTCCGGGGTCTAAGGAAGTTTGTTCTTCCTCAGACCCTGTACCAATTCAAGAAATTCAGCCCGCTCCTCAACAAATGCAAGATCAAATAAAGCCACAAAATGAAGAAATTGAGGAATTGGATCTAGCGCGACCAGGAGAGTCGCCGCGGCCAATTTTTGTCAGCAAGGTTTGTTACATGAAGTTAAGAGTCCTCTTATTGATTTGTTAAGAGAATATAGAGACGTGTTCGCTTGGGCATATGATGAGATGCCAGGTCTGGACCCTAGCCTTGTAGTGCACACACTAAATATTACCCCAGGCACGACTCCTATTAAGCAAGGACAACGAGTTTTCCGTCCTGAGGTGGAAGTTCAAATTAAGCACGAAATTGAGAAGTTGCTTCGTGCAGGCTTTATCAGACCAATCGAACACCCTACTTGGCTCGCGAATATCGTACCTGTTAGAAAAAAGAATGGTCAAATAAGGGTTTGCGTGGATTTTCGAGATTTGAACAAGGCTTGTCCTAAAGATGATTTCCCTTTGCCAAATATAGACACCTTGGTGGATGTCACTGCAGGTCATGAATTATTTTCATTCATGGATGGTTTCAGTGGATATAATCAAATTAAAATGGCAATTGGAGATGCCGAGCGTACTGCCTTCCGAACTCCTGTTGGGAATTTCTATTATACTGTCATGCCCTTTGGACTCAAGAATGCTGGCGCTACTTATCAAAGAGCGATGACAGCTATATTTCATGATATGATGCATGATTTCATGGAGGACTACGTGGATGACATAGTTGTGAAATCAAAACATGCATCTGACCATTTGGTCCATCTTCGAAAGGTTTTTGAACGATGTCGATTGTATAAGCTTCGCATGAATCCTTTGAAATGTGTTTTTGGAGTTGCTTCAGGAAAATTTCTTGGATTTGTAGTCCATAGGAAGGGGATTGATGTTGATCCCGCAAAGATACAAGCTATATTGTCTATGCCTTCACCTGCTACTTTGAAAGAATTGAAAACTTTCATGGGAAAGGTCTCTTATATTAGGAGATTCATACCTGCACTTGCAGAGATTTCATATTCCTTACATCAACTCATGAAGAAAGGAGTCACATTTGAATGGGACCAAGTCCATGAGGATGCAATTCAAAGAATTAAGGGAATTCTCACTTCTTCTCACACCATGACTATGCCTGTGAAGGGAGTACCGATGATATTGTATCTTACTTCTACTAGCAGATCCATCGGAGCCTTACTTGCACAAGAAATAGATGGCCAAGAACCCGGTCTACTATTTGAGTCGTTCGCTTCAAGGAAGCGAGGTCAAATACCCAGCTTGCGAAAAGCATTGTCTCGCGCTGTGTTTGCCACCCAAAAGTTGCGTCACTACTTTCTAGCGCACAAGGTCAACCTCGTTACCCGATCAGATCCTATCAAGTACTTATTGTCACGACCAGCATTATCTGGGTGTAGCGAAGTGGTTGTTGCTTCTTGGAGAGTTTGATATTACAATACAGGCTCCTAAAGCTATCAAGTCACAAGCCTTAGCTGATCTCCTAGCTCATTTTCCGAATGAAAGTGAAGATGTGATCACAGAAAGTATACCAGCGGAATTCCATGAGGACTCACTCATGATTGAAACAGAAGGAGAATGGTCACTCCAGTTTGATGGTTCATCGGGAAGTCAAGGTTGGGGAGCAGGAGTTGTATTGACATCACCCAATGGCCAAGAAATACCTTTGGCATTTAAACTTGACTTTCATTGCACTAATAATGAAGCTGAATACGAGGCATTGTTACTTGGGATCGTCTTTGCTTTGGAAGCTGGAGCAAACCATCTGTGTATTCGTGGTGATTCAAATTTGATCATTAAGCAAACTAATGGTGAATATGCCCTCAAGGAGCCAGCACTTGCGCCTTATAGGGCTGCAGTGCAAGCTCTAATTGGGAAGTTTGGAGTCGTAAGGTATGAACATACCAAGCGATCTACAAATCGTTATGCAGATGCATTGGCAACACTAGCATCCAAAATTCCGATGCATGCTTCAGATGAAAGCCTAGATGTTAAAGTTATCAAGAAAACCATTCCTTGCACAGCCTTGCAATTGTTAGAAGAAGATGAGGAAACAGGAGATGACTGGCGTTGGTATCAAGGCCCAATTGGCGCAACCCAATGCGGCCTCCATAGTTACCTTGAAGAATTTTGTTCACATCAATGGCGCCTTATACTTCAAAGGACCTGAGGGTTCTATCGCGATGCATCTGTGCGAAACAGGCTCGCCTAAAATTGGACAAGTATCATAAGATCTGGTGTGGGGAAGAAGGACCTCCCTTGTATCGTCGCATTCAACGTGCAGGGTATTACTGGCCCACAATGGCTAAGGATGCATCTCAGGTGCAAACATTGTCCCAAGTGCTCTGAGTTACCAGATGCAAAAGAATGTAATTTTGTCGCAAGTGCTGGAGATTGGCGTCGTCCGTACATCGATTACTTGAAGAATAATGTGCTACCAACTAATAATACGGATGCCAAATTAGTAAAAAGGAAGGCGCGCAAGTACCTAATGCATGAAGATGAATTGTATAGAGTTTCATTTATGGGAAAGCCTCTCAGATGCATTGCATCTCCTGAAACGGAACAAATATTAACTGAGGTACATGCTGGAGAATGTGGTGAACACCAAGGTGCGAGGAAGTTGTATTATCAATTACTTGACATGGGGTACTATTGGCCAACCATGGAATCAGACTGTTCCAATTTTGTTAAACGATGCGTTCCTTGCCAAGAACATGGAGATGCGATCCACGCTCCTGCGGTCGCACTTCATAGTTAACAACACCATGGCCTTTTCATACTTGGGCATTTGATCTAATCGGTCCTATTCACCCGCCATCTAAAGGATGTATTTGGATCCTAGCTGGAACCGAATGTTTTACTAAGTGGGTGGAAGCTATTCCTTTAAAGAAGGCGACGGGACCAACAGTTGCAAGCTTCATTAAGGAGAACATTATATGCAGATTCGGGATTCCGAAGCGCATTCTTTCAGATAATGGCACTCCTTTCATCAATTCGCATGTTCGACAATGTTGGAATCATATAGTATTGATCATGTGAAGTCGACCCCTTATTACCCTAAGGGCAACGGCCAAGCGGAAGCTACAACAAGACTCTTTTGAAAGTTCTCAGTCGTATGGTACATGACAACCATAAAGAATGGCATGATAAGCTATCTTTAGCACTTTGGGCCTATAGGACTTCGAAGCGGCGACCAACACAAGCAACACCTTTTTCGCTAGTGTATGGTGCCGAAGCAATTGTGCCCATAGAGGTTCTGATCCCTTCAGCACGACTGGCGATCAATGCTGAGCTTGAGCCAGATGCTTTACGCACAATAGATCTGGAAGCCTTAGATGAAAGACGAGATATAGCCAAAAACAACTTGATCAACTACCAACACAAGCTTGGTCTGGCCTATGACCGGTTGGTGAGGAAAAGGTCCTTTCAAGTGGGTGATGTTGTACTTCGTGCAGCCGAGCATGTGCGCCGAAGTATACCTCGCCAAAGTTCACGCCAAAATGGGAAGGTCCCTTCATTATACATGAAGTCCATGATAGTGGGTATTGCAAGCTCCTCAATCCAAAGACTGATGCTATTACAACTCCTATAAATTTTCAATATGTAAAGAAGTTTCATATGTAATAGCATGATCAGTGATGATGATAGCTTGAATAATATGAGCTTGCTTTCACATGATTATTTGATCAATCGGGTTGGTTATATGATTATATTTGTATGTTGCTGCTGCTTGGTAAGAGACTTGTCTCCTATGCGCACGACATTTATTTATGTTACAACATGCAGCTTGTAATTGTTAAAATTTACTAAGAGCGTGGCATAGTACATGCATATGAATTTTTTCCTAAGTACGTTATGTTAACCATCATATTTGATGGAATGGTTAAGTAGTGGGTAATACCCCCTTGACAATTCTTGTGAAATCAAGAAGTCTTTGCTCGCAAAAGAAATAACACATAATGTGCCGCTACATGAATCTTACATTCTTTAAAGCGCACGAGTTCATCGTATTATGATACGATACCAAGTGAAGGGAACAAAACTAAGAGAAAGTAGCATCATGTGAAATATTGTGCATGAAACATGAAACAAAACAAAGACAAAGTTCATGAAGTTACATAACTTAACGCAATCCTTGAAAATGTATCATGATCAATGTGATCATCTATTCTGCAATAGAAGTAGTATCAAGACCCTCAAGAGAATTCTCCAATTCGAGTTTTGTTGCCTCTAGTTCAGCTTTGAGCCTCTCGTAACGTTAGATTAATGGTCGATGGTGCAATATCCTTTGCGCCTTGCTAGCAACACTCTCCAAGCTATCAATTTTAAACCCTAAGGCAAAGCTTGTACCAATAACTCTAAGTTAGTTGAAGAAAATGAATTCCATGGTCTATCTAGCAGCATACAAGCCCGACCTAACATCACAACCATAGCATTTGTGACTTCAGAACTAGGAAAAATTGATCCCGCCCAAAAATCCCCATCACGTGCATGCAATCTCTTTAATGACTCCAAGTAAATAAGGGGGACCAGGAATTCATAAAATGAAACACTCTCCCCTGAAGTTATCATGTGGGGGTGTGTGTTCTCCCCTCCAACTTGTTCTAGTATTTCGTTACTTGGAAGAGCAAGAGTAGTATCCTGGTGTGCTAGGGGTTCAGAGGCATTATTACAAGGGACATCATCAATTCCCTCACCACAAATCTCCGCAGCTAATGCATCTGCATATGGATTAATGTCTTCCTCTTGTATGCTCTCATCCGCATGATCGCTTCTATCACTTCCAGAGCCGTTAGAAGCTTCCTCTTCACCAACCACGTCTTCATCATCTTCATCAGTCACTACACCATCACCCCTTGTTTGCAGTACTTTCCCAACACCATAACGATTAGGATAAGGGCAAATGTTTGGTGAAGAAGATTTTGATGAAACAAATATTTCGGAAGTGCCGATGTTCCTATCACTAGAAACATCCCTATTCACCTCACTTTGGCTCGTGATATTGGATTGGCTTGTCCTCAGCTCATCTTAAAAAAAAAAAAAGAGGTCAATGATATTATAAAAGCATATAAGGAATCAATGATACAGTCAGTCAGTGTTAGTACCTCATGAACACATGAACGTTTGACGTGCCTGATGACCTTGATAGGAGACCGTATTCTTTGATTCTAGACTTGATTGAAAGCCTTTTTGTTTGAAAGCTGAAAGTAAAACTCAAATTTGTGTATAGAAGGCTCAGGAAGTGCTACTTCAATCTCTGAATTAATATAATTTTTAAACTCTTCCAGACAACATGTCCAGTAAGTCATCCACCCATTGGAGATGACGCTAATACGATCACTAGATGGGAAGAAGATCTGTCTAAGGTTTGGATAAATACATTTCCAATTTTCTGGATGAAGTTCCTTACAACATTCATTGAAATCTCCAGTAATCTCAATACTACGAGGAACACCCTGATCAAATCCAAACTGACGAGCAACTCGATGGGGTAGATATGCCACAACACTACACTCAAGAAATTCTTCAGAAGAGTCACACCAGTCATGAAGTGAAGGGAGACTTCCAGGTGTGCACCAAATGATAAAACCCACCTCAGCAGTAGACAAATTGTCTCTGTTCTCTACCAAGTTAACCAAGTCTTCAGAACCTCGAGGATAAAATTCTGGGTACCATTCGTAACCAGCCACTTCCTTAGTATAAGGGCGGAAATTATATTCCTGAACATTATCTATCACATCAATTAGCAATCCCAAAGGCTTTCTGTTCACCCATGCCCAAGCTCGTGGTTCAACTATATCAGGTTTTTCAAGTGGTGGATCATAGTATTTCTTGTAACGCTCAGCAAAAAATAATTGCAAGAATGTCATATCTACATAACATACCACCATGTACCGTCCCTTGGATCGTATCGAGGACTCATGGTAAAGATCTAATCGTCGATACAAAGACCCCAAATAGAAGAGGCTCAACGCGAAACGCTCTCCACGTGAGATACGGATCGCTAAGTGGAAGAAGCGAGGACTAATACTGCCTTCAGGACCGCCAGGGAATACAAACAAGGAAAGCCACAATGATAGAAAGGCTATTAACTCCTCCCTAGGACAATAAAAAAAAAAAAAAAAAACATAGATGAGTTAAGCCATGATTGGAAAAAGAATAGTATATGCTAATGAAATGATACGAGGATACTTACTTGCTATTGTAGCCAGGCCCGTGGGTAAACTCACCTCCCTTCTCTTGCCCAAAGAAGTATTTAAGCCATGAGGAGAATGTAAGCTGTCTACGACTATCTACAGCTACTCCCATATGAGTCTCTAACAAGTCTATCAAGCTACTGTCCTCCTCAGAAATCTCAGCGGTAGTGATATCCGTTAGTCCTACATCGTGCAAGCCTAGTAGCATACATACATCCTCCAAAGTAGGAGTAACTTCACCCCAAGATGTGATAAAACTGTGTGTTTGAATACTCCATCGACAAAGGATGGCTCGCCACATATCTGTGTCAGCGGTGCGAGCAAAGCTTAACTTTGAGCTAATCCATATTGAATCATACACCCCCGCTTGTTGTAGGATGCTTCCATATCTCTTAATAATATGTCCTACCCAAGGACCCCATACTTGTACAAATTGTTTAGGACAATGAAATTGGCATTCCGAGAGAGGCAGCTCTTTCCTTTCATTTCTGAATCGCAATATGGAAGATGCATCTATGAGCGCTCTACTTCCTGCACGAGACTTGACTTATGAAGCGCAACTCACCATCCACAGGTTGACGTGGAAATAAGTCCCGTTTTCGTATCTACCCAAAAGAAGTCTTTTGAAATTGTTGCGTCAACCCATTCATCTTGTGGTGATGGAACTTGTGGCACACTACCATCTGATTGCGTTAATATTTCACTTCTCCTCGCATTATTCAGCTTGTTCTTCTTCATCCTTTTACTCACCTTCATTTCCAAAGAAAACAATGCAAGCGATGTAAAGAGTATTGGTGTGCCACCACTTCAAAAGTAGAGGAGAGAAAATGTGATAGGAGTGAGATCAAATATATCACCTGCATAATAAGAAGTAAGATATGTTAGTTTCACAAACAAGAGGGGTTTCACTCATGCAGCATTTTATCATCATGAAGACATATACATTAAAAGTACACATATTCTTTGACAAGTATCAAGCTCACTTATGATGATTCTACAAGACAAGGCATTGAGCAAGCAAAAGATTACATACAATACATTTATTGATTCTATCTTTAAGATATTAGTCGAAGAAAGTCATTGTTATTTAAAAGAATAGGGAGCTTTATGATGTGTTTGGTGAGATATCAAGAAGTTATTCATGCATTAGAAGATGAAACAGGACAGCTCTAACACTATTTCATAAATTGCGCACATCTCTCTCATATGAGCTCCGTTTGAGGTGATTCAAAATTCCTTGGAAAGCTAAGAGAGATATCTAAAACTTTCATGTTTTGAGTTTTTATGGATTCGTAACACATCAATACAGTTTTCGTCATGAAACTACTACAAGTGCAGCGGTGACTTCAAAAATTGCAGATTTGAGATAGTTTTGTAAATTGTGCACATCTCTCTCATATGAACTCCGTTTTTGGTGATTCAAAATTCCTTGGAAATATAAGAGGGAGATCTAAAACTTTCATGTTTTGAGTTTTTATGGATTCATAACACATCAATACAGTTTTCGTCATGAAGCTACTACAAGTGCAGCGGTGATTTCAAAAATTGCAGATTTGAGATAGTTTTGTAAATTGTGCACATCTCTCCCATATGAACTCCGTTTGGGGTGATTCAAAATTCCTTGGAAAGCTAAGAGGGAGATCTAAAACTTTTGTGTTTTGAGTTTTGGTGGATTCAAAACGAATCGATACAGTTTTTATTATGAAGTTGCTGCATGACACAAAAATCCTTGATTTTCCAGATTTGACAGAGTTCACGAAAATGTGGATATCTCTCTCATAAGAACTCCTATTGAGATGATTTAAAATGATATAGAAAGCTAAGGGAAAGATCTACAACTTTTATGTTTCGATTTTGAGAGATTACAAATGTATCAATGTCATATTTTGTCATGATTCTTCTGCATTAAACCAAGACTTCTTTAGTCGTGCAGTTTGTCCTTATCAGAGAACTCTGGGAGGCATTATGGGAGAAAGAAGCACCATTTTTCATGGCCTAACTAAATAAGCATAGGCCATCTGTCTGAACTCAGCTATTTAAGCTTTAGACATCATGGAAATGTACTGTCAAGAGTTAGTTGGCTGCGGTATTTGCATGTCCACTGTCCAGGTTTTATATGCAAGTCGTTCTTGGACAATGAACGACTAAGATAAATTCATGGCCAATTCTCTTCAAGTCTAGCAGCTAGTCTAAATACTCACTGTATACAACCGCTCCCACCTTTAGATATGGTGGTTCCTTTGAGAGAAGTTCATGTATCCTGCAACTATTCGCCCAACTCTCTGTAACTATGTATCCAAACAAACCAAGGACAATAGTAATAATAATACAGCAACCAAAACCATGAATGGCACATTTATAAAAATGAAGCTGCTTATTCTAAAGCATTCATAGAAAATATCCAAGAGCATGTGCAGATCTTGTTTTACCTAAAAGTTTAGCCTGAACCGAATCTCCCTTTAGCAGATTTAAGAACCAAGCTCAAGTCAGCTACTAAGGCAAGATACTTTAGTAGAAGGTCCTGCTTTCAAGCCTCCTCTTTGGGTCTACACATATTTGGCAAAATCAGTATCATTCTCTGTTGCAAGAAATAGAATCGGGGTAGGAGTCTAAAAAAAAATTGTGAAACTCAGTAAAGGAAACATAGCTGTTGATACCTTTGTAGTATGCTTGCTCATATCCTTCAATAGCAACATAGAGGATTTGATAACTTTTCCTTTGTCATTGAGTTAATATAATTTATGGGCCAAGAGTAAAAATCCTAACTAGCTAGAAGCTTAATATGTCAATGGACAAAGCTTAATGATGGCTGACTCCGACTAGTTGGAGCTTAAAAGCAACCAATCTACGAGTATGATCACCATGAAGTAAGCTATGAACACAAAGAAATATAAAGCTTCAGAGGAGGGATTTCTTCAATCTTTTTTTGCCTTAGATAACAAAGCCATTGATTGGGAATAGGGATTCCTCTTTCTTTGGTTTGGTGCACGGAGAGTAAAAAAAAAAAATGATATAGAAGAATCGAGAAGAGAATTTGTTTCTGTCTCGTAGAGCTACAACATGAAAGGAAAATGAAGAGAGAAAATGAAAGGAGGAAGAAGATAGGTCGTTCCTGTTTGATGAAATTGTAAAATAGAGGAGAAATGAAGAGGAAACACAAATGTTGGAAAATGAAGAAAGGTCTGCAAGAAGGAAATAAAAGATGTCCTATGTGCTGGAATAAAAGAAACATACCCATATCATGACCCAAAATAAGCAGATTTTGTCCTTGCCAATATTGGAATAAAACAAACATGATCCTTAACCGTTTTGTACTATGACAATAAGACAGTGACACCTATCTCCAAATGGTACAATTAAAAAAAAAAAAAAAAAGCAGTGGAGAAAATCTTGGTATATTGTTAGAAATGTGTCGATGGCAGTTCCGTAATTTTGGGGAGTTTTGGATTTTTACCGAGCGAGACCATATTCTGAAGGGAAACGATCCAACGAGCAGAACTCACCAGCTTTGCTCGTAACCCAAGTCGGTTTTCGGTCAAATTCCTTCGTTTAGGCCGTCAAAACCGCGTTTTTACTATTTTTAGTAACTTTTCTTTATGTCATATCTTTTCATAGGATTATCTTTTTTATATGCCATCTGTGACATTAATCTCGTTCGTTCATTTATTTTCGCCCTAGGTATTATTTAGATAGGTTTCCTTTTTTTGGTAAAAAAGCATATTATATATTCTAGGGTTTTACAGGAAGGTTCTATAATCTTCTCCAACAAACATCAATGGTGGAAGTTATAATTTACGTATTATGGGACTATATTTTATGGAAGATCAACGTTAAACATCATTTTTGGAAGAAGCCAGAAGTGCTTCGATACCCTAGTTTATAAGAATGATATATATTGCTCTTCACTTCGATACGATTGAGACAAGTACAAATGGTGATATGGTAGAAGGCTTCATAAGACCCAACTCAAGTCTTTATTAGAAGCAAGAAGATTCAAAAATTCAATACAAGCTCAATCGGGCTCAATTTATGATAGTATAACTATTCATGCAAAGTAAGCGAAGAAGATTCATGTCACAGGCATAACATATTGTTTTGGGAGTAAAGGAACAAGATCACTTAAACGAACGAAAACAATACGGTGAATAACAAAGGCATGAAAGCCATGGCCAAATGGAATAAGCTACGAGCTCACAAGTAAAGCCACTTAAAAGCAATATAATTTTAGCTCGAGACAGTACATATGGTCAGATGATGTTGCAAGCATATATACTAAGATAGTTCAATTATTTTGAAGCGTCATGCCGAACTTTCACATTACAAATTTTCAACGCGTCAAATAGCGACACAGCTAGCTCATAGCACACAACGCTATGTGAGACTTTAGTCATTTGAAAGGGCTTAATTAATGCCCAAATCCCTTCAATGACTCAAATGACTTTGGTCAGGGGGCAAAATGTAGATGTATTGATCTTGTCATAAAAGCCTTGAGCCTAATTCTTATTTGGATTTGACTCTTTGGGTTAATGTGACAGGGCTTATAAAGAGTTATGCCCAATTCAATTGGGATGATCATGGGAGAATTGGCATGGAAGGCTTGAAGTAGGGCCCGTTGGAATTGGCCTGCCCAATTCCAACCTTTCTCAAATTGGCTCACACACATTACAACGAAGGCCTCAATGGGCTTGGTTCCATAAGGGAGCCTACATCCATATCCATAATGAGAGGGACTTATCCTGGCCGTTGGTCGTTTGTCTCATCTGATGGACACATCGATAGCTAGATTCTTTATAAATACCTTAATCCTTACCTCATTTAGACAAGGTGAAATCTTGGACAAACGCCGTCGTGCTGCCGAATTTCCACCCTGGTGAATCAAACACTTGATTTATTCAAGAACATACACAAATCCATAGTACTCAGTGAGGTTGATGCTCTTCAGCTCCCTCACTGTTACACGTGTGTTAGAACCTATTGAGACTGCCTACTCCTCCTCCCTATACGATTACTTCCTGATCATCTTTGCACATGTTGTTTCCCTAGATCACATGTAGTGCGATAGTCACACGGCACGCTCGTGATCGTTGCACCCGGAATTATACTCACACAATATGTACTTAGTCTGCTCCATATGTGCGGTGGAAAACTGAGTTTGCCTATTTCTTCTTCCACACATTACCTTCTTGCAACATTTCTCATCAACTTGAGACTAATTTAGATTGGACAACATGCATCTTGCACATAATTGGTCAGTTACAATAACTCAATCACATAAATCTAACCAATAATAATTTAGTATCACTATAAACTAATATTAGGTTTTTTCTCACCATCTGTATCAGACTTAATCCACATAGGATATCACCGTTTCTTTCATGGTTGAAATGTGTATTGCTATTGATTTATATAGATAAATAGGGTTAAGAGTTTGTCCGTAATATATTGAGGCGCTGGTAAGGAAACGCTTGTAAAGAGCTTTGCCAGAATATAAATTGGGCTTATGATGGCTATCATGGCAATGCTCGCTGTATATCTTGTTCCACTCCTAGCCCGATAGACATCCATCGAGTATTTTCAGGTTTCTGAGAACACATATTGTCGGTTAAAGGCTTTTAATTGATACTCATTCTCAATATTTGACATTATCTCGGGACATAAAATATCTTAACGATATAAAATAAATAATATAGAAGCTTTAGTGAAGGATAAAAGTAGTTTTTGTATATACAATTATCACTTATGAAAGAAAGATGCAAAATATCTTTACCATTTTGGGGCACATGACATGAATCACGTGATATACCTTCCCCCTACTAATTATCTTTTGATTTTGATTTTTCTTATTCTTTTAAACAGGAGAAGTAAAATAAAATCAAAAGAGTAGAGAGCATACAAGTGGCACATTGAAGCAAATCGGTGTCCACTTTGCGACCTGCGGACGTGTCTCTTCCGAAGCACTGGACAAGCGAGCATCCGTGATGTCTGGATTGTAATCTATCCATAAAATAATATGTAATTCCTGCACCTTCTGTCAGTAACGTCTCCCAAGAAGACAACGGCAAACTTTCCTTATAAGAGAGACAACGCCCACCCCTCCATTTCATCACCACTTTCGTCCCAGACACACAAATTACACCGACATATTTCACTTTACCTTTGCATCCCAACCCAAGTTTTCTTTTCCTTTCCCACTAAGCAACGCATCCCATAACCTGTTTTACACTAATTCAAACTTCAAATACCCCTCCGTTTTTCCTTTCTTCTTAGTCGAAACTCGAGGGATTTCTGGTGTACATTTATAGGTAATAAAGCATAGGTCCCGGCAGTGTTACCCGTGTCCTGTGCCACTGATGTACCCTTTTGGCTACAGAGCATCAAACCCTAGTAGCAACAATGACACTGCTGCCTCATTCCAAGCATTTTTGGAAGGCTGGTTAGTTCGGCAAGAGCACTACCTTGATGAGCTTCTATCAGCAGGACAACACTGTCATGATTCCCGAGAAGAAGACCTCAAGGAATTGATTTCCCGTGTCCTGTCTCATTACAATCAGTACTATGAGGAAAAATCAAGAATCGCCCACCACGACATCTTCCTAGTATTCCTCCCTGTCTGGTTTACTCATCTAGAACGCACTTTCTTATGGATTGCCGGGTTCAAGCGGACCTTGCCTTCCGTCTGGTGTCGTCTTCCGTCGAAAACTTGACACCAGAGCAGGATGCAAGAATTAGAAGATTGCAAGCTGAGACGAGAGCATTGCAGAAGGAATTGGATAACGATCTGGCCAGGGTTCAGGAAAGCATCGCGACGCAGGCCGCGGTCGAAGCAGCGAGGAGGGGTGTGCGGGTACGGGAGCGGGAGGGGGGGACTATTCAAGGGGCGGAGGAGTTTGTCCCTTCCTTCAAAAGGGAATTGGAGACGGTTGTAGTAAATGCAGATAGTTTGAGGATAAGGACAGCACTGAATGTAGTGGAAACTCTGAATCCGGTTCAGAACTTGAAGCTTTTGACTGCAGCAACACAACTTCAGCTAAGGATTAGGAGTTTAGGTTTGCAGAGAGAACAGAGTAGCTAATAATGGAATTTTGTGTTCAACAATTTTTACTATTAAAGAAAACAGCTTTTTTCCCCCGTAACCTTTTCATTAATTGTTTTTGATGCCCTTTTTGCTTGGACGTTAGTGCGAAAGAAAAAAATATATAAAAATATTCTCATAGGAAAATTGGTAATATATTAATAAAACATAATATAATATATCGTTATTGGAGGTTATTTCGACAGACATCAGTTCATTTATTTAATTTTTCTCACTTTAATATCTATTTGTTGATCCGATACGCCGATATCACTTTGCATATCACTTGACGACGTATCTGTTTGTATATATCGGATTCATTGTCGAGCAGAGCGATAATAATTAATTATATAAAAGGAAAGATCCTAAAAATATAATAACGATGTAAGCATGATAAAAGCTACTCGCATTGGCTTGATTTAAGAAAAACCGTCCATTGGTAGAAAGTATTCTTTATTAAATTTAATTTTCTAAAAGTAACGTTTTTATGGGTTCGTTCTATATTAAGAAAGAAACATTGGAGAAACACTTTTGCCTTTTAAAGATGATTGAATGTTTACCCGAAAAATGTTAAAGTTTTTTCTAGAGAAAATAAATTGCTTTCCATTTAAAAGGATATTTTCAACGAAGAACCATTTTTTTAAAAATAAATAGGGACTCAAGTACTATGATGATCTATTAAAATAAGTTGTGTCTACTTAAATTTGAGTTACTCTAATTAGAGTCATTTCAACGTCAAGATAATTTCAATTAAAATAATATCTTGAGGAGGGTGTCACGCCCCATAGAAGTATCATAAACATAACAATCTGCTACATGCCATAAAAGACTCTCAAATTACTATTCAAGTCTTTCGGGAGTCTTGTATGGATATAAGGCGTTCCTTCACGACAATAGAATATTCGACCCAATGGAGTTAAAGAGTTTAATTCAGCATTCAATAGCATTAGAAAATAAATCAAAACACATAACTAATTAGTTACAAAGTCTAAGAGGCATTCCCTCGCAAAAGAATATTTAGAGATCTATTATAGTCATCCAGAGTCTCTTGGTTTCCTACGGAAGTCTAATCAAATCTGAATACAACTTCAAGAGAAAATGCCTAGCTCCTATACGTGAGCTGTAGCTTGTTTTGGCCTAAGCCATATGAATTCATGCTGCAATAAATAGAAACTGTAGGGACGTAAGCTACACTAGCTTAGTAAGTGAAAACATCCAAGATCACAATTATAACACATGAATCAAAACAAGTGATTAATCTGATAAGTGATATGCATCAAATACGTGAAATCAACAAACATATTACCAGCCGAAAATCGTATGTGGATGAACTTACGCCCTCCATCCCGGATTAGCAGATTAACGAATCCTGCGGTACGATGCCGTTTAGGCTCACGGTCAACCAACTTATAAATTCGTTTTATAGATCATGATTAACCAACTTTTACACCGTTTAGGATCACGGAAAACCAACAAATGCTAATGCTTCATCCTCATTATGACATAAATGTGTTCATATTTATTTTCAATTCCAATATTTAATTATATAAATTCTTCAAGTGATCAATCAATAATCGCAGACAATCAATCCTAATCCATCTATACAAGCAATGGTTAATCACCCGGCTTTGATATTCTTATATTCGATTTCTTATATCAACAATAACCATATATAATTCCCATTCATCCCCATCATGCATATCCATTTTACCTTTGCCAAGTACCTGGTGCAACTACCATTTCTGTAAGCCCCCAAATTTTTCGATTATGGTTTTGGAATATCGAATCGAAAACCCTAAAGTCTAGCCCAAGATGAAACCGAACCTTAAACAATTTCGATCACGGAATTTTGTAAGAGAGTTTTTTTGAAAACAAAAATAGAAAGTTCAATAATCGTTCGATTCGAAAATCCGACTATGAAAAGCTTCACCTATCCAATCTCTGAGTTAAAATGGAAAAAATGGATTAAACCCTAACCCTAGTCAAACCGGAGTTCAAAAGTCAACAAAGACCAAGACAATCAAGCAATTTCAACTCTGGCAATCCCGCGTTCTCAAACCCTAGGAAACGAAATTAAGTTAGTAGCTTAAAATAGTTCGTAATAATATAGGGTAGCCTAAAAATATCAGATTCGCGAATTTCAAGAGTCCTTCGGACTCGAACGAGATTAGTTCTCGAAAAACGTGTCTCGGAGCTCGAAATATTAAAAATATTCCGATGACACCAAAAGACTCGTAATTAAACAAGGATTTCAAAAATATCAGTTTTAGAATTTTTTGGTAACTAAAAATAACAGATATAGCTCGTTTATGCGTATTTTTATTACTACCGCTATTTTATATGTCTAGTCTACTATTCATAATACTATTCCTACTATTCATTACTATTCACCTATCTCTACTTTTTCTTACACCTATTTCTTACTACCTACATACCTATTTTCTTACTTTTTACATTACCAATACAACTTTATTTCACATCTACTTTACACATTACTTCTTTTAATACAAAACAAACAAAAATAAATCAATTCTTCCCCTACAAAAAGGCAAACTGAAGCCCCTCTCTTGCCCATGCATTTCAATTTATTTTCTTTTTCATTTTATTTAATTACATCTAATTTCCACTCAAAAAATCTATAAATACCCCCTTCCTCCTTCATTCTTTCATATACTCATTTTACATAACAAAACTCTACCAAAATACTCTCTCAAAACCTCTCTCCAACAAATCTCTCACAAAATACTATCTACCCATTTCTACTCTTCAAGAAAAATATCAAACACAAAACCCATTCATCTCTTTCAAAACCTTCCATTAAACCTTAGGTAAAATTCTATTTAAATTTCTTCATCATGTTCATACAACTTAGCATGAGCTTAGTGTATGTTTCTTAGGCTCATATGAGTTAAAGAAGTAACAATATGTTCATGCTTTGTTTTTGTTCATGTTCCTATTTTACATTATGTTATTATGTTGTTGTTTTCATTTTTGTTATTTTTGCTCTAATCTAACTTATATAATATTATGTATACTATGTATATATATTTATTTAGAGCATATAAGCTCGTTTGTTATTTCCAAGTCTTGCAATTTATTTATTTATTTGTTTTATGCAATTTATTAAGACTAGTCTTTCTAGTCTTAGACTTGTCCATATCAAGTCAAAACAAATTTCTTTTGGGACTAGTCCATTCTTAGTCCCGGGTTGCCTTGATGAAGTTAAGGCTCCCAATACATGATCGGGATACCTTGATGAAGCTAAGGTTCCTAATGCTTGATTATTTATTTATGTTTATTTACTTACAAGTATTTATTTCTACCTTACTATGTTTTATCTTTACTTTTACAATGCTACATAATCATACTCATGCATGATTAAGAATATTGTTGTCTTAAAATAAAACAAAATAAAAATCGATTCTTTCAAAAGTAAACTAGATTTCTTAGCACAAGGAAATTTTCTCAAAAGATCTAAGTTTTGTTTTTCCAAAGGATAAGCTAATCATAATTTTTAGAAGAAGTAATAAAGTAGATTTCTTCAAAAGGATAAAAGGAACTTATTTCTCTTCTAAATCAAAATTAAATACCCCATAAAGGAAGAATTTTTAACTATAAAGGATTTTAACCCAACCATATCTTTTATACGACTTAATTATGTCCATTTTAGACTTTAAAAATCACATGCTGTGAAAGCATCCTCAAAACTCACACCTTAGAATTGTTATTACCCTTTTAAAATTAAAATGAAGTTTTACTAAGTCCTAAGTTAACAAATCTTTATTAAGAAAGCTTTTCTTATAAACTTGTCTAAGAAAATTATTTTTACTATAAAACAAGTTTTTCAAACCAAGATAAAATTAACTCCCTATTTTAAAGACCAACTTAGAAAAATAAAATTTGTCAAGAAAATAAAGTTTTAAAGGTGTATCTACAAAAATATGAGGAAAACATATATTTAATGCAACTTCAAATATTCGAAGCTTAAAAGAATATTTTTAAAAGCTTATTTTCAATCACTAGAAATAGAGTTGGTAAATAACTTAAAGAACCAAAATTTTTTAAAATGAATTCACTTTTGAAAAGTAAGAAAATGAAATAATAATAAAACAATTATTCATAACAACTCAAATATATTTCGTTTTCACAATTCAAAAAGGAGAAATTTTCGAAAGTCTTGTCTTTTAAATCTCTAAAGACAAATTGTTTATAAAATATCAATCTTGATACAACACTACAAAGATCATGCATACATATGAGTATATATATATGTCCAAAGGATTTTTCAACTATATATATATATATATATATATATATCCTTATATTTTTCTTAAGAACTTTTGAGTAAAGTAAAAGTTTGGAAAAAAAAACCATATTTTGAAAACTATAAATTCGTAACTATTCTGTACCGTGTTAGTTTGCAACCTAAATAGCTTTCTATGACAAAAATAACCTTAGAAATGGATAGATCTTTTCGAGTAGGTAGAAAACGATATATTATTTGCGCGATTCCGAGTTAAAATGACCAAGTTATGGCCATTTTAAGTTGGAATTACCTTCTACGCGAATTTTAACGATCTTATGATATAGTTTTTGATAAGTACCATAGAATCAACAAGAAATACTCATTATGGGTATTCTTCTTGATTAGGTGAACCCGAGGAGGAGTATTCATACCGGAGGATTATTTTGATTGGTGGAATTACTGATCGACTCATCCGTAAGAAAGATAGATCCTCATGGCCAAGTGAGTTTATTTCCTACCTTTTTCATACTTGGTTGTGCTTGTAGCTAGAAGCATTAGAAGTAGGAAAAGATGAAATGAATTATGAATGATAATATTGGTTGAAAGAAAGTTAAGCATACCGAGGCATGAATCGTTGTTAATTAATGTTTTGCTGTTATTTTGTTGGAGTGTGTGCAAATTCTGTGATCACCTTTAAATTTCTTTAAACATATACTATGAATTATATTAATTGATTCATGCATATCACGTAGTTAATTTCATTGCATGAGCTGCTAATCTTGATGGGACAAGAGCTTAGTAGCCGGGTGTGCAGTAGCCAAAAATCTGCAAGATGGGCGATAGGTGCCTGGAAGAACTATTGTAAGATGGGCGATAGGTGCCTGAAAGAACTATTTTGTGATGGCTAGTAGGAGCCTGAAATAAACTACATGAGTTGGATTTTAAGTTGGGTTTTAAAGAGCCTGGAACACCTAACCCTGAATGGAGGGGTAAATCCATTCAAACATATGATTTCCGGTAGATCATATGTATTGCTTGATCACGTGTTTGATGCACTCATATGCTTGTTAATAACTTGTTTGAAATTATTTATACAAGTACGATGATTCAGGAATATTCTCACTAAGTTAGAATTACTTATACTCCGATAGATCTTTGTTGTAACAGGATAATATCTTTTATGCCCGATGACTTCGTATACTCAAGTGGGATGATGTCCTAGTCAAGCTTGTGGAAACCTTTTTGAAGATCATAGGTTAATTATCCTTTAATACCTTTTGGTGTTAGTGTTATTTGGTTATGGGAAAGATTAAGTTGTTATTATAATTGTTTGGAGAATTATAAGGGAAAGACCCCTAAGATGATGTAACGATTCTATTCTATTAATGATAAATTTGATGTTTATTTAGAGTCTTGTATTGCTTTATTTACTATCTCAAACTATACATCCCACTGGTGTCTCCTATTGTTGGGATAGACGCCTTACATATGGTGTTGAAAACTTTCGCATGACTTCGGGAAGTCATTCTTAAGTTTTAATACTGTATGTGGCGGACTGCCACGTTTAGGGTACCCTTCGGGGCGTGACAATTTCAATTACAAACAATAATTGAAATCAGAAGTAATTCTAACTCGGCCATGGTTCACCGGTCTTTTAGTAGTAATAGTGCAGTGGTAAAGATTCGTCGGTTTTGAGATCATTTAAAAAGGAAGAAATACCCTAATAAGTATTTCATCACTTAACTAATCCAAAATATATATCAAAGCTTAGAAAATTCATAATTCTCTCTATTTGTGGAAGTCCCGACTTAAAACGGCTATAACTTTGTCATTTTAACTCGGAATTTTGCAAATTATATATCAATTTCTATCTAATTCGAAAAATCTATCTAATTCTAATATTTTCTTTGAGTTTTGAAAATATTTGGGTCACGAAACAGAATGATCAGTTCTGATCAGTAACGGTTTCCAATTCCGAAAAATAGTTTTGTAAATGTTCGAAATGTTTCTACTTGATAAATCAAGTATACACACAATATTAATGATTTCCTAACATGAATAACATGTGATGAGTTTAATGTATGCATGATCTTGATGATTTTTACTAAAGAAAATTTTAGAACTCTTTATTTTGCAAAACTTCAAGTATAGCTACTTTTGAGAAGTCTAGTTTCCTAACTTTGATAACTTACTTGTGTTTGGGGATTAATTCTTAGGAATTTCTAGTTATTTTTGTTAGAATTGAATTTTCATAACATCTATTACCTAAGACCTTCATTTTTACATAAAAATTTGCATTTTACACTTTGTCAATATGTTTTCAAATAGGGTTTATTCAAAAAATCTAAATTTTTAGAAATTTAATTTTTGAATGATTTATTTGGAAAAAACTTGTTTAATGCATTAAAATTTAAGGCTTTACTATACCTATTCCTTAAGGACTACATTTATTACATAAAACTTTCATTTTGAGCTTGGATAATAAGTATTTTTATGGTCATCATCCAAAATTATGAATTTCAAAAGTTTACTAGTAACTCAAAATTTCCTATCATGTTTCTACTCTTTTTTTCTTACACATTAATCTCATCAAAACTCATTTCAACTTATAAAAACTTGCTTAATGATATCTATTATCTATACCCTTTATTTTTCACATAAAACATGAGTTTTAGAGTTGAGACAAGGGTTTTTAAAACATAGCTTTGAAGTCATACGAATTTTCCTTTGAACATTTCAAACAAAAACTTTTCCTTTTTAAGTTCTTTGTCTTATCTACTTAAAGATCCACTTACTACAACATTTATAGATACAAGACCAAGTCTTTATAAGCATTAATGCATGAAAACATAAAATATTCATGAGATCATGAATGTCAAGTATAATATGAGTATCTAAGTACTAGATCTACTACTTATGATGCATGAAAATGAGTTTAAAAGCATGATCATGGACTTTTATACAATATCTCTACTTTATATGCATGAACATGAAAATATTCTAACAAAAACTCATTTAAACACAAGATCTACTCTTGTGATGACTTGATATTCATGTATTAGTGTTTTCTTGTTCCTAGCAAATGCTCATGGGGACTTAAAGTGAAAATACTCATGAATAATCTTGCCATACTAGATTAAATGGTAGAAAGGCTTAGGATTTATCACCTAAAGTTGAATCAAGTGGAGAAATGAAGAAGAAATGAAGCTTGTGTGTGTGTGTGTGATGGTGGTGGGAGCTTATGGCAATAGGGAGAGAATAAGAGGTTTTTGTGAGTTTTTTTGAAACAAATGTAGTAAATGAAGGAGAGAGAAAAGTAAAAGATTATTTATAGTAAGTGAATTAGGGTTTGTTTTAATTATAAAAAGGAGATAAAATAAAACAAATGGAGGCAATTAGAGGGGGGGGGGGGGGGGGGGGGGGGGGGGGGGGGAAGGGGAAGGTTTGCACCGACCTCAATGGGGAAAAGAGTGAGAGAGATTTGAAATTGTTTTAATTTGTAATTTATGTAATAAGAAATATTAAATGTAATAATTTGTTAAGAGATAAAAATTCTTCAAAAGAAAATATAATTGAGTATTTGTAAGGATATAAAACTAGGGTATGGGTTGTGTGTGTAGTAGGTTGTACTTGTGAATAGTAATGAATAGTAGACAAGATATTTACTTTACCGGTAGTAAAGAAAATACGGGAAAAAGGATATAACTGTAATTTTTATAACCTAAAAAATTATAAAACTTATATTTTTGAAATCCTTATGAAATTTCGGTTCTAAAGAGTATTCCGAAATATTTTTTTGATTTTCTAATTCCGAGGCTTGCTTTTCTATAATGAAACTCAGGAAGGCCCGTAATAGAAACTTTTTTGAAATCAAAACTTTTTATGGTTTGAAATATACTTTAAAATAATATTCCACATTAAAATTTTTATAAAATTTGTTTTAATTTGAAACCGAAGGAGAGCTGATCCAGGGTTCCTAGGGTTCTCTCACAAGGCTTACACTAATCTGGTTTTCGGATTTCGAAATTTACTTGATTATCAGGAAAACCAGGGTGTACAAACTTCCCACCTTAAACAGAGTTTTGTGCTCAAAACTGAACTGACGTGCCTTGTCTTTCAAACAACTCGGGGTACTTTCTTCGAATCTCCTCTTCAGCTTCCCAAGTAGCTTCCTCGGAGGTATGGTTTCTCCACAACACCTTAACGTACTGAATTTCCTTGCTCCGAAGCTTTTGGATTTTCCTATCCAGAATCCTTATGGGGTGTTCTTCATAGGTCAAATTCTCTTTCAGCTGAATGGGTTCCAATTCCAAAATCTTTTCAGGGTCAGGTACATATTTCCTTAATACCGACACATGGAACACATTATGGACTCTTGATAAGTTCGGTGGTAAAGCTAGCCGGTATACTCAATCTCCGACTCTTTCCAAGATTTCGAAGGGTCTAACATATCTCGGGCTCAACTTTCCTTATGTATGTATTCTCCTTATACTTTTGATTGGGCTTATTCTCAGATATACATGGTCGCCCACTTTAAACTCGAGTTCCCTTCTTTTCAAATCCGCCAAACTTTTTTTCCTTTCTTGAGCTTCTTTCATTTTTCGTTGGATTACCCTTACCATTATCGGCCGCTTCTTGTACCAATTACGGCCCGATAGCTAATTTTTCCATATCATCCCAAAATAGAGGGGACCTACAACACCGTCCATATAGGGCTTCGTAGGGTGGCATCTGAATAGTTGAGTAGTAGTTGTTGTTGTAAGCAAACTCGATGAGAGGTATATGGTTATCCCAGCTCCCTTTGAATTCTAACACACAAGCTCTTAACATGTCTTCCAAAGTTTGGATTGCCACTCAGACTGTCCGTCGGTCTGAGGGTGGTATGCCGTACTGAAATGAAATTTGGTACCCAAGCTCTTCTGTAGACTTGTCCAAAACTTGGACACAAATCTCAGGTTTCTATCTGAAATGATCCTTGCTGGTATGCCATGTAGCCGCACAATCTCTCGAATGTAGATCTTAGCTAACTTATCCATTGAATAGGTCATGTTTATGGGTAAGAAGTGCGCTGACTTAGTTAACCGATCCACTATTACCCATACGGCGTCACAACCTAAGGAAGTCTTTGGAAAACCACACACAAAGTGCATGGATATCTGATCTCACTTTCATTCGAGGATGGGTAAAGGCATTAACAATCCTCCTGGCCTTTGGTGTTCACTTTCACTTGTTGGCAAACCAGGCACTTCATTGTGTAATCTGCTACATCCCTTTTCATGCCATTCCACCAATAGTGGCTTTTCAAATCCTGGTACATCTTGGTACCTTTAGGATGCATAGTATAACCGGAGTTGTGGGCTTCACTCATTATCTCTTTTCTTAATTCTCCATCTTCCGCACACACAATCTTCCCTTCATTCTGATCACATCTTCATCATCTATTGCAAAGTCCAGGTATTTTCCTGCTTGGGTTTCTCTTTCAATCCTTTGTATTATTTCATCATACCTTCAGGCTTCTTTATCCTTTCAATCAGGGTTGGTTCCAATACCAGATTAGCTATTTCAAGCTCTGTACTTTGGTCTATGAACTCAATCATCAACTTCTCAAAATCTTTGATTAGGTCTCTTTGGCTTGTGATTAAAGCAACTACTTCTCCATAATTTTTCCGACTTAAGGCATCTGCAACTACATTAACTTTCCCTGGACAGTAATTTATTCCTAAATCGTAGTCCTTTATCATTTCCAACCATCTTCTTTGCCTCATGTTCAATTCTTTCTATGTGAATAAATACTTAAGACTCTTGTGATCCGTATATACTCACACCTTTGCCCATACAGATAATGTCTCCAAAGTTTTAAGGCAAAGACAATTGCGGCCAATTCTAGATCATGCGTAGGATAGTTCTACTCGTGGGGTCTTAACTGTCGAGAGGCATAGGCAATAACCTTTCATTCTTGCATTAGCACACATCCAAGGCCATTCTTTGAAGCGTCACTATGCACCGTATAAGACTTTTAAGGGTCTGGCAGAACTAAGATCGATGCTGATACCAACTGTTGTTTCAATTCTTGGAAACTCTGTTCTCTTTTATTCGTCCAAACAAACCTTTTGTTCTTTTGTGTCAATTGAGTCAGTGGCTTAGCTATCTTCGAAAAATCTTTCACAAACTTGTGATAATAGCCAGTCAATCCCAAGAAACTTCTTACTTCGGTAACTGTTTGTGGCTGTTTCCCCTCTACTATAGCCTTAATCTTTTTTGGGTCAACTGATATCCCTTCTATTGTTACAACATGTCCAAGAAAAGATATTTTATCTAACCAAAAGTCACATTTGGATAATTTGGCGTACAACTTTTTTTCCCTCAGAGTTTGTAACGCCATATGAATATGTTCCTCATGTTGTTCCTTATTCTTGGAATATATCAAAATATCATCTGTGAAGACGATTACACACTTATCCAGAAGTGGATTGTTGACCCTATTCATAAGATCCATAAATACAGCTGGTGTATTGGTCAATCCAAATGACATCTCCAGAAATTCGTAATGTCCCGAAAAGCCGTCTTTGGTACATCCTCAGGCTTTATTCTTAGCTGATGATATCCTGAGCGCAAATCAATGCATGAGAACACACATGCTCCTTGGAGCTGATCAAACAAATCATCAATCCTTGGTAAGGGGTATTGATTTTTGACGGTAACCTTGTTTAGTTCACGATAATCGATATATAATCTCATAGATCCGTCCTTTTTCTTTACAAATAGGACATATGCGCCCCATGGCAACACACTTGGTCTTATGAATTTCTGATCCAAGAGTTCCGGTAATTGGGTCTTTAGCTCCTTTAACTCAGCCGGTGCCATTTGGTATGGTGCTTTAGATATTGGTTCGGTATTTGGAGCCAACACAATTTCAAAGTCAATTTCTCTTTTCGGTGGTAACCCAGGTAAGATTTTGGAATCATATCCAAGTACTCATTTACTACTGGTATATCCTTTTCCTCCCGAGTTTCCTCCTCGTCCAGAATACCTTCGATAGGCACTATCTCTTCATCTTCCATCATCAACTCAAAAGAATTTAATCCAAACTTTCTTGAAACTATGGTTTCTCCTACGAACTCATTCTTCCTCCTGATTGATCATTGAAATTCACCATCTTTTTTTGGCAATTCACTACAGCTCTAACATTGCTTAACCAGTTCATGCCAAGAATAACCTCGTACTTATTAATCTCCAATATTATCAAATCACTCCTTGAGTGATGCCTTTGAATCTCCAATGGACAATCTTTTATTACTTTTCGAGTTGACATGACACTTCTGATAGGTGTTTTCATTCTCAGGCTAGCAGTAGTCGTGGCTATAGGTAATCCAAGTCGCCCAGCCAAACTAGTGGTGACGAACGAATAGGTCACTCCCGTGTCAAACAAAACATAAGCCTCAATTTCATTTACTCGTATGTGCCTTGTGGTTAACAAACATCCATCATTACTCGATCCTCGAACACTCTCACTACTACCTATGAAAACCCCCAAATTATTGGAATCGGTTTAGCATAAAACCCTAAACCGAAAGTCAAACGAAACCCTAAAGGTCAACAAAACCCTAGTTTACCGTAACCGATTAAATCCGGCATTGCGGTTTTCCTTGACCCTAGAAAACGAAGTTGGGATAATTAGCTAGAATAGTTCGTAATAACCATAGGTTCTATAAAAATATCAGTTTTTCGAATTTCGGGTGTCCTTCAAACCCGATCGGACACAGTTCTCGAAAAACGTGTCCGGAAGCCCTAAATAGAAAAAATATTCCAATTCACCGTTAGACTCGTAAAAATATAAGTTTTCCAAAAATATCAGTTTCGCAATTTTTTGGTAAGTAAAATAATAGATATAGCTATTATACGCGTACTTTCTTACTACCGGTACTTTAATAGTCATATCTATCTTACATTACACTATTCATTACTATTCTACACTATTCTTTTATCTCTACTTTTTCTTACACCTATTCTTATACACTACATAACCTATAATCCTTACTTTTTACCTTTCCCATAACTTTATTTCATATCTACCTTACACATTACATCTTTCATTTAACAAAAGTCAAAAAAATAAATCACTCCTCCTCTACTACACGCATGGCCGGTGCCCCTTGTCCCCCATTCCCTCTCAATTTGTTTTATTTTTCTTTTATTTTAATCACACAAAAATCACTCCTCAATTTCCTATAAATACCCCCCTCCTCTTTCACTTCTTTCACACATTCACTACCCACAAATTTCTTACCAAAACTCTCTCAAATTCTCCTCTCAAAACTCTCTCAAAATAATTGCACACAACCTCTACCAACAACTAAAACCCATAACCACATAACTATACCAAAGTCTTCTTTAGGTAACCACTTCATATTATTTCTTCTTCTTCATGTTATGCAACTTTACATGACCATAGTGTGAGTTTCCAAAGACTACAAGTTATGGAAGCTACATTATGTTCATGTATTGTTCTTGTTCATGAAAATCTATTTATGTTTATGTTATTATTTTTGTTCATATTATTGTGAATATATCTAAGTATTACTATCTATATGTATATATATATATACATATTCTTTAGAGCATATAAGCTCACTTGCAATTTATTTACTTCATGCAAAGCAATTTATTTATTTATTCCATTGCAATTTATTTATTCATTCCTTGTTATTTTAAGACTAATCTCTAGTCTTAGACTTGTCCTCATCAAGTCAAAACAAGTTTTTCTTTCTTTCTTTCTTTCTTTCTTTCTTTCTTTCTTTCTTTCATTTTATTTTGGGACTAGTCTGCTTCTTAGTCCCGGGAGCCTTGAAAAAGCTAAGACTCCAATACTTGACTTTATTAATTAAGTTTTATGTTATTTTGTTTACTATTATTCTCATAATCATGTTCATTTAGATTGTTGTCCAAAAGTTTTAATTTCTAAAAATAATTAAACAAAAGAAGAATTTTGTCATTTGGAAATAAGTTTATGTAAAGTATAAAATCTATGAGATAAAAAAAAAAAAAAAAACTTATTTCTTCTCAAGTTACAAAAAGAACTCACTATAAATTTTAGAAACTACTTTTACTTTAAAAAGCTACTTAAACCTTTATTATTCCACTTTGTTTTTCAAAAGAAAATATTTGTTGATACAAAAAAATGGTTCTTTTTATGAAAAAGATAAACAAGATGAATGGCTAAGGAATTTTCAAGTAAAGACCTTTACAAACAAATAGGCAAAGAAAATCTATGATTGAAAACAAAAATAAAGTTATTTCTTTTCAAGTTACAAGAAGAAACCACTAAAATTTTAGGAACTACTTTACTATAAAAAGTTCTTAAAGTCACATATTGCTCCACTTTGTTTTATCAAGAAAATAAACTTTTATGAATGGATGATTTCTATGAAAAACATAAGGCATGAGAAAGGAATAAGAAAATTTCAAATGAAGATTTTTGTAAACAAATAGACAAAGAAATTGGTGCAATAAAACTAAATAGGAAGAATAGTGCATTTTCTAAAATAAGTATAGAAAACTTAGAAAATGGGAAATTTTATTTTCAAAAGTTACTTAGGAAAAGTAATAAAACCAACATAAAGCGTTTTTGGGAAACAAGAAGAAACAAAGTATTCATTTCAAGAAATTTACAAAAACAATTCTTGAAAACTATCTTTTTCTAAAAACTTCAACCCGACATTGTTTTACTCAAGAAAAATAATTGGGCAACAAAACACTTGAGCATGCTTAATATGAGTTATATAGTTATAAAAGGAGCAACTATATAGATAACTAAGTATTTATCAAACAAATTTTGATTTCTTGAACCAAAGTTGTTTTGTGTTGGAAAATTCGTGGTGAACTTGTCGCTACTGTTTCGATGCCTATATGACCTTGTTTGTTAAAAGTAATTTTGGAAATGGGTAGATCTTTTCGAGTAAGTAGAAATCGGTATATTATATGCGCGATTCCGAGTTAAAATGACCAAGTTATGGCCATTTTAAGTTGGAACATTCCTTTATACGAACTTTAACGTTCTATTGACATTGTTTTGTCAAATTTCATGAAAATCATCAAAGAATACTAATTGTAGGTATTTTCTTTGGCTAGGTGACCCCGAGGAAGGATTCCTTTACCCCGAGGATTATTACAATTAAGAGGAGTGTGTGAACGACTCATCCGCTTAGAAGAATAGTCGACATGGCATCGTGAGTTTATTTCCATTAAATGCTATACTTGTTGTGCTTGTAAATTCATTGCATTAGAGTTAGGAAAAGATAAACCGATATGTATGTAAAATAATTCTTTGAAAGAATTTTAAGAATATCGGAGCTGGAATTGTTTAAATGTTTGTTTTAGTATAGCATTTGATTTGTGTGAAATTCCTTGATCGCCTTAAAATTCCAAAAATAATTATGCTATGACTCGATAAATAAATAAATTCATGCATGCCACGAAGTGAGTCACATGTCATTTTGGGTTATTATCTTTGGGTGAGAAGGATAGTAAGCTCATGTCGAAAGCGACACTTGGCGGGAGATCCGAAAGCGATTGCTTGGAGGCTTAAGGAAAAATGCTTGGCGGAAGATCCAAAAGCAAGGTCAAATCAAGTAGATTCGGAATGCTTGGCGATGAGTGCTCACAAGCTTAAAACTTTTTAAATTAAGACTACTTGTTTTGAGGATAAGTATCACCAAACCCCGAATGGAGGGCGCAAATCCATTCAACATATAGTTCCCGAAAAACTATATGCTTATTTGCCCACGTGTTTGTTGCATTACATTTGTTTGTTTAACCAACTTGTTTGAAATCTTGTTACAAGGAGTTATTTATGGAAATAGTTCTCACTATGCCTATTAGCTTACACCCCGATAGATATCTTTTGCAGTTTCCCTACTTATGGTTAAGGCCACGTGGACCCTACGGGCAGGTAATTTCTTTTTGGGTGATAGAAATTTAGATAAAGTATAGTATTAGTAATGAGGTACAAATATTCATGTAATAGATTAGAGATCGGGGGAAAATGCCCCTAAGTTGTAAAACCATTGACATGAATAAATGATTATTATGAATCCTCTTTTCTTAAATGTGTTATTTATATCTTCTTAAACTTCATAGATCCATATATGGTCCTCTAAAGTTGTGAAAGCACGCCTTACACTTAATATAAAAGCTTTTGGGAATGGCTAAGGTTGTCATACTTAAGCTTTAATATTGAGTGTGGCGGACTGTCACGTTTAGGGTACCCTTTGGGGCGTGACAGTTTAAGTTGGTATCAGAGCATGGTTTAAGAACCTAAGAGTCGTAATTATAGAATTGGACTTAAGAGGAATTGACTTAGAATAGAGTAAGAAAGACTTAGATGGAATAGAATGGGTAGAATAAGTTTTTCTAATCACTTTCTTTTACGTAGATCACCATAGATCACCATAGATGAGGCCCGTCCTCAAGCCAAGAATTTTTGAAAAGGACCTTTCGAAAAACCAGAAAATTACCGAACGAGACTTAGAGTTTTATGTGAGGAGTTTGCCCTAGCAGGACAACCTAAGACTGTTCGGGAGATGTTTCAAATCTGGAAGAGGGGAATGGTGCAAACCGAATGGAAGGGAGTGTTACGGACTATTCACAACTGCCCCATGGGAAAGAGGATGACTGAGTTGGAGGTAATATATGCTGTGGAACGGATCATTGCCATCGCGGACCACCGACTAATGCTCAAGGAAGCAACTTTCGTCCTTAGAGAGGAAGGAGGTCGAAATTCACCGGATTTTTGAACCTGGAGCAAGATTGGACCAATGTTTGTTTATGCCCATGATGATCTGATGGATCACCTTGAATGGATGAGGGCTGACCTCAATGATATTTTCAATTGGCATGGAGTATATCAAGGAATGCTACGGCCCCCAACTGAAGTATCCACCGAGCCGCTGCTTTCACAGGAATCCAACTTGGAAGGAACGAGGCCTTACGTCTGCGAGAAGATGGATCAGTAATAAGAGACGAACCAATGCAAGAAGTGAGTGATAGTTCAGATGATGAACCCGATGAGGACCCAGAGGAAAATCAAGAAGAAAGACCGGCGCAAGAGGTAAGGGATCAAGCCGCTATGGGAGTCGAGGAACCTTGGACTAGTGATGAATTAAGAATCATTCACTATCTAGAAGGACGACCTACCTGAGGAGGACAAGGAATAGACTCCACGATGGATACAGAAAATGCTCCAACAAACGAAAACAACAGTATAGAGACTGAAGGAACAATCACTTGGAAGACCATTGATGAGATAGCACCAGTGATGACAGATGAGGAACTGATTGACTATCACGAAAGAGCATTAGAAAGGGAACGAAAGAGAAGGAAATGCTTTGATCAAATCATGAGGAGTTTGAACCCAAGATCATCCAGCAGCAATCCAGGAGATGCACCAGAAGAATAAAGAAAGGAGGGAAGGAAGACGGAGCATATCCCTAGAAGTCCAGCTTAGATTTTGTAACCATAGACAAAGATCCATGATCTTAGTCTATCTTTTAAGTTTCGAAACAATGTTTGCTATTTTCTATGTATTTTCCTTTTTTTGATTTGTCTCATTTCTAATTTCATGTATGAACTTTATTTCTATGATGATGTTTTAAGTTTGATTTCAGAAATTGTCTTGATTTAAATTTCATTAACTTTCAAGCATATTTAAGTTTCCGTTATACCCACCAGTTTTCGGCAAAAATTTAACTAAGTTATCAAAACTTTATAAAACCTAACTTAGAACAGTTTAAAACAGCCGAAATAGAAGTAGACGAAGAGAGGAACAAAACGCCTCTAACCAACCAGACGTGGAAGCAGATCAACCTGCTGTTCAAGGAGTTACCGCACCTCAGATGGACTTACATGCCACGCTTAGGACATCTGACCCACATGTTAGAAGCAATTAGGCAAAACATGCCAGCACAAGCCCCTGTACCTGAAACAACACCAGCAATGGCCCCGGCATCTATACCAACCCCACCACCACAACAAGCTTCAACAGAGGCATCTGTGCATAGGAATATGCATAGCCAAAGTGCGCCCCTACCTCCACCCCCACCGCTAAGGCCATATAAAAGCATGTCACCTGACTTCATCAAAAGCAACCGCTACTTTGAAGGAGCTTATGATAAGCCGGAGGAGGCCGAAGATTGGCTTTCCCAAATTAAGATGTCCTTTGATGCATATGAAGTTCCGCCCCACCTGTAAATCAAGTATGGAACATTCATGCTTCGTCTAAACGCTAGGATATGGTGGCAGTCAAAGAAAAGAGATCTAATGACTCCAATCACTTGGGAAATGTTTAGACATGAGTTTTTGGAGAATTATTTTCCAGGAAGTTTGCGAGTAAGATATAGTGCAGACTTCTTGCAGATTGCTCAAAAGGGAAGAACAATCGAGCAATACGAAACCGAATTCAGTAGATTGTTGCAATATGCCTCTGATTCCTATAAGTACAGTGAGGAGTTAAAAAGACAAGTCTTTATAGGAGGATTGGACGAAGACCTAAGAATAAGGTTGGAAGAATTCGACATAAGAAATTTTCGAGAATTGGTGGAAAGAGCTCAGATCGTAGAAGGAGCAAGGAGAAGAAGAGAAAGAAAAGAAGGAGAAGAAAACCCAATTGTTGAGAAAAAGTTTTATGAAGAACCCAATTTCATGCCTCCACCAAAGAGATTCAAGATCCCCAACGATTGCAGAAACAATAATAACAGTGGAAGGTTCACACCAAAAGACATTCAGTGTTGGAAGTGCAATGGAGCACACTACCCAAAGAAGTGCCCCCAATTATTTGGAAAGTGTTTCTTCTGTGGAAATGCAGACCATAAGATATCAAGATGCCCAAACAAAAGAATTAGTACTTGCCATGTCTGCAATCAGAAAGGGCATTTTGCTAACAACTGTCCACAAGGAAGGAATATTCTGTCAAGATCATCAGAAGGAGTTGTTCCTATAAGGATTGAGAAAGGAAATAGAAGTGGAAGCGAAAGCAGACGAGGATCTATTGCTTTGGGAATTCAAATCTACAACTTGGAGGGATGATGGGTAAGTGAAGAACTAAACAAAGAAAATGGAAATTTAGCTGCCTTGGAGTGCATTAGAGGCTATAACAGCGACGTGGGAACTAGTAAGTCTCCAACCCTCTTTTGTTAATGTTGTTTCTTTATTTCAAGCAACGCGAAAGTTTAAAGTTTTCTTTATATGGATGAAAAAGAGAATAGGAGTAATAATCCCCTATCGAGTATGTAAGAGGCTTTCCGTAGTAAAACAAAATGTTTTGCTCTCTTGGATCCTAAAGCAACACATTCTATTGTCACACCTAGCTAGATGAGAGGATAAGACTACCAATAACAAACAATCAATCTCTAGTTTAAGATTTAAAATCCCCACACAAAAGGAAGACGAAACCTAAGAAAATGTTGATCGATCATTCAATAATGATGTAAGGCCATACAGTCGTTTGCGACCCTAGGAAATAATGGAGTTAAGAAATCCTTGGGATAAGAAATATACCTCCCAAGTAAGACCCCAATAAAAAGTCACAAGGAGAACATAGAACTCATAAACCAATAAGATGGAAAGATGATATTGGTAAAGGATTTGCTATCACAAGAAAAGAAGAGACACATTCTTTTGAGTTGATAAGAGAGAATGAATGACTATAATATGAAAGAGGATGAAAGGAAATCGACCTTTGGAGATATTCATAAATTTCAATAGAAGTTTTAAGAAAAATCTTAGATAAATGACTCAGACTTCACCCAAAGAAAGAGATCAACATGGTAACTAGACTAATAACCCATAAGGAAGTCGGGGAAACAACAACAAGAAACCCTAGATCAAAGACCTTATGCAACAAAGTACACCACCATGAAATGTACCCGTTCAGCTTATAATGGAAGAAAAGGACAAACCCCTAAGCCAATATGTTATCTTTTGAAAAGAAACAAAGTGAACATCCACTCCCTGGAAGTGGAAATCTTTTGACCAATTACAAAGAGCAAACCCAAGGTTTAAAATATTACCAACTAAGGACTAGATCAAGAAGGAGTGACCCTCGGACCCTTTATAAACCCCACAAGTTCTGGTAACGCTTTTTAGACTTAAACCAAGAATATAAGACCCTATTGAAGAGGCAAATAATTGAAAAAAATCGTGGTATAACCTGAAGGAGAAAAATAGATAACCAAAGAATATAATTCTAAGTATAAGGAGATAGTAAAAAGGATTGAGAAGTTGAACATCGAAAACAAGGAGAAAACAATCGATAGAATATTAAAGCCAACTGCGTAAAAAGAATAAAAGAGCTTAGATGAGAAGATACGAAGGATAAAGAGGAAATATAAGAAGAAAGGTGTATTGAAGGAAGTTCAAGGATGATTTAGCATAACTAAGGACGAGGAAGTCAGTAAGAAAGAATCATGAACACGGTTCATAATTTGGGACCAATGACATATTCAAGGAAAACTCAGATATACCAAAGTTCAAAGGACATTAGAGGAAATAAAGTATTAAGAACACGAAAGGATGGAAGAATCTATAAGGACTCAATAATCCGGGATAAAAACAGAAGTAACCTTCTCGAGATTTTGGATTTCTCGCATTGTTAGCAAGAAGGCAAGGATGATTATAATATAAGCAGATCAACTGACAAGGATGACTCGTTTCATAATCAGTCAATATAATGTCCTCTACAAAGCTTTATAAAGGAAGATGATATGAAAGCAAAAGAGTTCTAGTCAGAGTAATGACAAAACCAGGACATGAGTATGGAGCAACAAAGAGGAACTGATAACAAGTTTTGAAGAAAAAGAGACACTTGATGTTACATAACCAACGATCAAGAAGAAAAATTCAAGATCTTAGAGGAACAATCAAAGAGTGACTCATGAAATGAGAAAAGAAATAAGACCAATCGAAAAAGGACCCTAGGAGTTCCAAAATGGAAATCATGTGCACTTAAGGATAGGAGAAATTTCCATATGATCTTTTGAGGAGTAATAAGACAAAGAAGGAAGTCTGGATTATTAGAGACATGTGACAGATCCCCATTTAACAAAGGGTTAGGGAATAAGTTACGAATATAAAAGTTAATGTTTTTAAAGGAGATCTTTCCTTATGAGGAATACCCAATACGGAAATTCATCCTGAAGAATTCAAAAGATAAGAAATGCGGAAATCGGGTAAGAAGAATCTTTTTCAAGTAACCTGAGGAGATAAGAATGAAGCACAACCCAAGTATTCAAGTTTGGTTGAAATCGCACCTGAGAATTTCCAAATTTTGAGGACAAAACTTTCTTTAAGGGGGGTAGGTTGTAAACCCCCAAATTATTGGAATCGGTTTAGCATAAAACCCTAAACCGGAAGTCAAACGGAACCCTAAAGGTCAACAAAACTTAGTTTACTGTAACCGATTAAATCCGGCATTGCGGTTTTCCTTGGCCCTGGAAAACGAACTTGGGATAATTAGCTAAAATAGTTCGTAATAACCATAGGTTCTATAAAAATATCAGTTTTTTGAATTTTGGGTGTCCTTTAAACCCGATCGGACACAGTTCTTGAAAAAGGTGTCCGAAAGCCTGGAATAGTAAAAATATTCCGAATACACCGTTAGACTCTTAAAAATATAAGTTTTCCAAAAATATCAGTTTCGTAATTTTTTGGTAAGTAAAAATAATAGATATAGCTATTATACGTGTATTTTTTTACTACCGGTACTTTAATAGTCATATCTATCTTACATTACACTATTCATTACTATTCTACAATATTGTTTTATCTCTACTTTTTCTTACACCTATTCTTACACACTACATAACCTATAATCCTTACTTTTTACCTTTCCCAAACTTTATTTCACATCTACCTTACATATTACATCTTTCATTTAACAAAAGTCAAAAAAATAAATCACTTCCCCTCTACTACATGCATGGCCGGCGCCCTTTGTCCCCCATTCCCTCTCAATTTGTTTTATTTTTCTTTTATTTTAATCACACAAAAATTACTCCTCAATTTCCTATAAATACCTCCCTCCTCTTTCACTTCTTTCACACATTCACTACCCACAAATTTCTTACCAAAACTTTCTCAAATTCTCCTCTCAAAACTCTCTCAAAATACCATTTCAAAACTCTCTCAAAATAATTCCACAACAGCCTCTACCAACAACAAAAACCCATAACCACATAACCATATCAAAGTCTTCTTTAGGTAACCACTTCATATTATTTTCTTCTTCATGTCATGTAACTTTACATGACCATAGTGTGAGTTTTTAAAGACTACAAGTTATGGAAGCTATGTTATATTCATGTATTGTTCTTGTTCATGAAAATCTATTTATGTTTATGTTATTATTTTTGTTCATATTATTGTGAATATATCTAAGTATTACTATCTATATGTATATATATATATATATTTCATACATATTCTTTAGAGCATATAAACTCACTTGCAATTTATTTACTTCATGCAAAGCAATTTATTTATTCATTCCTTGTTATTTTAAGACTAGTCTCTAGTCTTAGACTTGTCCTCATCAAGTCAAAATAAGTTTTTCTTTCTTTCTTTCTTTCATTTTATTTTGGGAATAGTTACTTCTTAGTCCTGGAAGCCTTGAAAAAGCTAAGACTCCAATACTTGATTTTATTATTTAAGTTTATGTTATTTTTTTTACTATTATTCTCATAATCATGTTTATTTAGATTGTTGTCCAAAAGTTTTAATTTTTAAATATAATTAAACAAAAGAAGAATTTTGTCACTTCAAAATAAGTTTATGTAAAGTATAAAATCTATGAGATAATAATAAAAAAAAAAACTCATTTTTTCTCAAGTTACAAAAAGAACTCACTATAAATTTTAGAAACTACTTTTTATGAAAAAGATAAACAAGATGAATGGCTAAGGAATTTTCAAGTAAAGACCTTTACAAACGAATAGGCAAAGAAAATCTATGATTGAAAACAAAAATAAAGTTATTTCTTTTCAAGTTACAAGAAGAAACCACTAAAATTTTAGGAATTACTTTACTATAAAAAGTTCTTAAAGTCACATATTGCTCCATTTTGTTTTATCAAGAAAATAAAATTTTATGAATGGATGATTTCTATGAAAAACATAAGGCATGAGAAAGGAATGAGAAATTTTCAAATGAAGATTTTTGTAAACAAATAGACAAAGAATTGGTGCAATAAAACTAAATAGGAAGAATAGTGCATTTTCTAAAATAAGTATAGAAAACTTAGAAAATGGGAAATTTTATTTTCAAAAGTTACTTAGGAAAAATAATAAAACCAACATAAAGCGTTTTTGGGAAACAAGAGGAAACAAAGTATTCATTTCAAGAAATTTACAAAAACAATTCTTGAAAACTATCTTTTTCTAAAAACTTCAACTCGACATTGTTTTACTCAAGAAATATAATTGGGCAACAAAACACTTGAGCATGCTTGAATATGATTTATATAGTTATAAAAGGAGAATTTTTCAACTATATAGATAACTAAGTATTTATCAAACAAATTTTGATTTCTTGAACCAAAGTTGTTTTGTGTTGGAAAATTCGTGGTGAACTTGTCGCTACTGTTTCATCGCCTATATGACCTTGTTTGTTAAAAGTAATTTTGGAAATGGGTAGATCTTTTCGAGTAGGTAGAAATCAGTATGTTATATGCACGATTCCAAGTTAAAATGACCAAGTTATGGCCATTTTAAGTTGGAACATTCCTTTATTCGAACTTTAACGTTCTTTTGACATTGTTTTAACAAATTTCATGAAAATCATCAAAGAATACTTGTTGTGGGTATTTTCTTTGACTAGGTGACCCCAAGGAAGGATTCCTTTACCCCGAGGATTATTACGATTAAGAGGAGTGTGTGAACGACTCATCCGCTTAGAGGAATAGTCGACATGGCATCGTGAGTTTATTTCCATTAAATGCTATACTTGTTGTGCTTGTAAATTCGTTGCATTAGAGTTAGGAAAAGATAAACCGATATGTATGTAAAATAATTCTTTGAAAGAATTTTAAGAATATCGGAGCCGGAATTGTTTTAAATGTTTGTTTTAGTATAGCATTTGATTTGTGTGAAATTCCTTGATCGCCTTAAAATTCCAAAAATAATTATGCTATGACTCGATAAATAAATAAATTCATGCATGCCACAAAGTGAGTCACATGTCATTTTGGGTTATTATCTTTGGGTGAGAAGGATAGTAAGCTCATGTCGAAAGCAACACTTGACGGGAGATCCGAAAGCGATTGCTTGGCGGCTTAAGGAAAAATGCTTGGTGGAAGATCCAAAAGCAAGGTCAAATCAAGTAGACTCGGAATGCTTGGCGATGAGTGCTTGCAAGCTTAAAACTTTTTAAATTAAGACTACTTGTTTTGAGGATAAGTATCACCAAACCCCGAATGGAGGGCGCAAATCCATTCAACATATAGTTCTTGGAAAACTATATGCTTGTGTTGCCCACGTGTTTGTTGCATTACATTTGTTTGTTTAACTAACTTGTTTGAAATCTTGTTACAAGGAGTTATTTATGGAAATAGTTTTCACTAAGCCTATTAGCTTACACCCCGATAGATATCTTTTGCAGTTTTCCTACTTATGGTTAAGGCTATGTGGACCCTGCGGGTAGGTAATTTCTTTTTGGATAATAGAAATTTAGATAAAGTGTAGTATTAATAATGAGGTACAAATATTCATGTAATAGATTAGAGATCGGGGGAAAATTCCCCTAAGTTGTAAAACCATTGACATGATTAAATGATTATTATGAATCCTTTTTTCTTAAATGTGTTATTTATATCTTCTCAAACTTCATAAATCCATATATGGTCCTCTAAAGTTGTGAAAGCACGCCTTACACTTAATATAAAAGCTTTTGGGAATGGCTAAGGTTGTCATACTTAAGCTTTAATATTGAGTATGGCAGACTGTCACGTTTAGGGTACCGTTAGGGGTGTGACAACCTATTTGGAGGTTTTAGATTCCAGCTTTCCCTTTTTATAAATTTTAATTCCTTACAGAAAACTGTTAAATAAAGAATTTTTAACTTAAGAGGATTTTGTTACTAACCTGTCATTAGGCCGCTATCCATGCCGTCTCCTTGGTCCATGGTGGCCAACTCTACCTCCTCCTCATCATCCTCCTCGACCATCTACTGGCCCTCAAAGTTGTAGAGTCTTAACCCATGCATAGCTCATGCTGCACTGCTTCCACTTTTACTCCTGGATCTTATAGCATGGCTCGAAGTCCCTAAAGGTTGAGCGGCCACACTTTTCCTTTGTGAGCATTCGGAGGCCAGGTGCCCTTTTTCTTTACAGATGAAGCAGGTCATGGCCATTTTCTTCGGACATGTGTAGACCATATGACCAGACTCGGCACAATAATAACACTTATTTCTCAGCTGCGGCACTGCTTGGGAACATGGGCTTCCTTGCACTTCCAGCAAGTGACATCGACCTTTGACTGATTCAGCCTCCCACTAGCATTGTCCTTGAATCCATGATATGGCTTGTACCTTTTTCCCTTAAGCCCTGAACTCGAGGCATCAAACGGCCTCTTTCCAAACACTCTTTTGTTAGTTTCCTGGTATTTTCTCTTCTTGGCTCCTTCAATCACTCGAGCCTTTTCTACCAGCTCTGGGTAGGTTTTCATTCCAAATTCTTCCAATTTGATCCTTAGATCCTCACCAAACCTCCCAAAAATACTTGTTTCTTCAACTACTCGCTATCCTTGAAGGATTCGGGTGCATACTGCAGCAGATGAGTGAATTCAGTCTCATATTACTCCACAGTTCTACCTCTCTGCTTGACATGCAAGAAGTTTGCACTGTATTTCACTCTTAAACTTGAGGGAAAATAATTCTCCAAGAATTCCCGATGGAAGGACTCCCATGTAACGGGTGGAGCTAAGCTTCTTCTTTTAGAGTCCCACCAGGCTCTTGCGTTATACCTCAACATATACGTCCCATATTCCAACTGCAAATATGGTGGAATGTCATAAGCAGTAAAAGAACGCTCTATTTGAGCCAGCCAGTCCTCGGCTTCATTGGGCTTACCGAATGCCTCGTCAAAATACCGGCTACTCTTGATAAAGTCCGATAGGAGCTTCGATAAGACCTTCGATATGGTGGAGGTGGTGGTAAAGTTGCGTTGTAAGAATGCTCCTCCTGTGGAGCGGGGACCTCGACAGTCACTTCCGGTGATCTGTGGGTGGTGGTAGTAGCGGAGAAGAATCCCTGACACTTTATCCTGATTTTGATTTTGGTTCTAGATGAATGTGTTTAAAAGATTGGCCAACTACCCAATCACATTCATCATATCATTTTGTGGGTTCTGGGGTACTACTCCTTGTTGGTTTGGTTGTGACATAGCGGGTTGGTCGACTTCGTTTGGGAGAGGTTTTTGCTCCCGATTGTGAATCCATCGGTTTCTTCTGTTTGCACATTATTTAGTAAGTTTTAGTGTCTTTTTAATGTTTTCAAATTTGTAAAAGTTAATTCGTCAAACAAGGTTCGTGACTTCAAGAAAATTCGAGAAATCATAATTTCTGAAATGTAAATCAATCTTATGAAACTTCATATAATCATGAGGAAACCATAAAACAAAAGAACTCATATATAAAGAAATAAATTCACAAGTTTAGAATAATGGTATGAATGAAAGAGTGCTCATGCAACTATATGTGGTTAATGCCATTTATAGCTAATGCATAACATGCTTGTTCATCAAAGAATAGTAATTTCCTTCCTTTGAAATAAAACATAATCCTTCATTAGTTTAGCAAGACATACAAGGAATTACGTTGGAATTTTTTTAGTTCACAAAATTTGGCAAGCTCCTAATCTTGCCTTAGTCTAGACATCATTTTTTTCTAGCCGAAACTAAAACAAAGCTACAAGAAAAGAAAGGGATAGACCACTAAACTATCTAAGGAAACCTAAGGCAAATTGGCATCCCGCATTGCCTACTACAAACAAAACAACAAAAAGAAATTCCATTTGGACTCTATGGGTTACACTAACTTCCTACTTCTCAGTCTTCACTTGGATCGTCAGGAGTCGGGTTGGGGAGCCGTCCCATACTAGAGGAACTACCGTCATCCTGACGGACAAACTGGCTGAGAGACTCTCTCACAGTTAATCTCCTCCTCCTAGTAGGTCGGATTAAAGCCTCATGGTCATGCTCTTCACTTTCCTCATTCGTTTCAACTCTTTGATCTTCTTCTGGGTTCACCTTCTCTTCACTAACCTTCGCTCCCTGCTCATTCTCTGGATTCTCCTCTATCCCAAGTTCCCTTCCTGCCTTTGCCCATAACCAGTCTATAGTCTCTTGGGCTTCCCTCCTAATCCTCTCATCTTTCGTCTCTACTTCCCTAGGCTCAGGGACCATGGGTTCGAGAACTACCTCATTAATCATTGGAGGACGTTCACCTTCCATATAAATATCTCTCCATACAAGGGGATCTATTTCAGGCTCTCTTCTTCCGCTATCGGGAATCTCTAAGTCTTGGTTGAAATCCCAAATGACTTGATTAGGATCGGGGTTCAGATCGTCTTCCATTTTTATGGGAGGGGTAGGGGTCCTTGGTACCACATTTTCGGCCCAATTAGGGTCCTCCTCGGGATCCTCTTCTTCCTCCACTTCTTCCTCTTCCTCAATCTTGTTACCTTCTCTCGGCATAGGTGCATTGTTTAACTGCATGCCTACATCCCTAGCTGGTGGAGGTAGGATGGTTATGTGAGGTGGGAGAATATCTAGGTAAATAGCATGCCACACAATGTGATTCCATGCATCTGCTATGTTACAATCATGGTGGTCAGAAAGATTGTCATGAGCATATACATATAAGGGTCCTATGGTGATCCACACTCTAAAGTCTGGAGGGGTCGGGTTCCCTTCGTTTTTCAATACAAAGGTAACCTCCTTAGTCATGGGCTCACGCCCGTACTCCACCATAATTCTCTGTAGAGTGTATATGGTCTCTAGCTTAGTCCAGTTCCTCCTTCTCATAGGATCATATCTCAATTGATCAATCACAGCCACCCATCTCGTATACCTCAATCCGTTTTTCCACAGTCTAAACATCTTCCCTAAGGTCCGAGGACTCCTTGCCAATGCAAAGTCTTCACAAAATTCCCTCAACCTCAGTCGGTACTCCACTAGTGTTTCATCATTTCTTTTTGTAAAATTTCTAACACGCTCACGAGTCTCACCCAGGGAGACCTACAATAAGAAAAGACTCTTAATTAGCTTAAAAGAAATTCTTAACTCCATTTTAACCTATTTATTTAACTTCTAGGTTCAATTTCTTTTAGTTCTATTATCCTGCTTGATAACCTAGTGCTCTGATATCAACTTAAACTGTCACGCCCCATAGGGGTTTCCTAAACGTATCAGTCCACCACATACCATATAAACTCTCGAATTATTACCCAGGTCTTTCAGGAGTCTTATATAGATGTAAGGCATCCCTTTACGATAATAGAATACTCGAACCAATGGAGTTAAAGAGTTTAATTCAGCATTCAATAGCATTAGACAATAAATCAAAACACATAAGTAATTAGTTACAAAGTTAAGGGGCATTCCCTTGCAAAAGAATATTTAGAGATCTGTTGCAGTCATTCAGAGTCTCTTAGTTTCCTACGGAAGTCTAATCAAATCTGAATACAATTTCTAGAGGAAATGCCTGGCTCCTGTACTGAGTTGTAGCTTGTCTCGTCCTAAGCCATATGAATTCATGCTGCAATAAATAGAAACTGTAGGGATATAAGCTATACTAGCTTAGTGAGTGAAAACTTCCAAGATCACAATTATAACTCATCAATCAAAATAAGTGATTAATTAGACAAGTGATATGCATCAAATACGTGAAATCAACAAACATATGACCAGCCGGAAATCATATATGGATGGACTTGCACCCTCCATTCCGGGTTAGCAGATTAACGAATCAAGCGGTATGACGCCATTTAGGCTCACGATCAACCAACTTATAAATTCATTTTATGAATCAAGATTAACCAACTCATTAATTCGTTTTACGGATCACGATTAACCAACTTTTATACCGTTTAGGATCATGGAAAACCAACAAATGCTAATGCTCCATCACCATTATGATATGAATGAGTTCATATTTATTTTCAATTCCTAATATTCAATTATACCAATTCTTCAAGTGATCAATCAATAATCGCAGACAATCAATCCTAATCCATCTATACAAGCAATTGTTAATCACTCAACTTCGATATTCGTATATTCGATTTCTCATATCAACAACAATCATATATAATTCCCATTCATCCCCATCATGCATATCCATTTTACCTTTGCCAAGTACCTAGTGCAACTACCATTTCAATTACAAACAATAATTGAAATCAAAAGTAATACTCACTCGGCCATGGTTCACTGGTCTTTTAGTAGTAATAGTGTGGTAGTAAAGATTCATCGGTTTTGGGATCACCTAAAAAGGAAGAAATTCCCTAATAAGTATTTCATCACTTAACTAATCCAAACTATATATCAAAGCTTAGAAAATTCGTAATTCTCTCTATTTGTGGAAGTCCCGACTTAAAACGGCCATAACTTGGTCATTTTAACTTGAAATTTCGCAAATTATATATCGATTTCTATCTACTTCGAAAGATCTATCTAATTATAATATTATATTTGAGTTTTGAAAATATTTGGGTTACAAAACAGAAGGATCAGTTCTGATCAGTGACGGTTTCTAATTCCGAAAAATAGTTTTGTAAATGTTCGAAATATTTCTACTTGATAAATCAAGTATACATGCAATATTAATGATTTCCTAACATGAATGACATGTGATGAGTTTAATGTATGCATGATCTTGATGATTTTTACTACATAAATTTTAGAACTCTTTATTTTGCAAGACTTCAAGTATAACTACTTTGGAGAAATCTAGTTTCCTACCTTTGATAACTTACTTGTGTTTTGGGATTAATTCTTAGGAATTTCTAGTTATTTTTGTTAGAATTGAATTTTCATAACATCTATTACCTAAAATCTTCATTTTTACATAAAAATTTGCATTTTACACTTTGTCAATATGTTTTCAAATAGGGTTTATTCAAAAATCCGAATTTTTAGAAATTTAATTTTTGAATGATTCATTTGGAAAAAAATTGTTTAATGCATTAAAATTTAAGGCTTTACCATACCTATTCCTTAAGAACTTTATTTATTACATAAAACTTTCATTTTAAGCTTGGATAATAGGTGTTTTTATGGTCATCATCTAAAATTACGAATTTCAGAAGTTTACTAGTAACTTAAAATTTCCTATCTTGTTTCTACTCTTTTTTTTACACATTAATCTCATCAAAACTCATTTCAACTTATAAAAACCATTGCTTAATGATATCTATTATCTATACCCTTCATTTTTCACATAAAACATGAGTTTTAGAGTTGATACAAGGGTTTTTAAACATAGCTTTGAAGTCATACGAATTTTCCTTTGAACATTTCAAGCAAAAACTTTTCCTTTTTAAGTTCTTTATCTTATCTACTTAAAGATCCACTTAAAGATCTAGTTACTACAAGATTTATATATACAAGACCAAGCCTTTATAAGCATTAATGCATGAAAACACGAAATATTCATGAGATCATGAATTCCAAGTATAATATGAGTATCTAAATGCTAGATCTACTACTTAAAATGCATGAAAAGGAGTTTAAAAGCATGATCATGGACTTTTATGCAAGATCTTTACTTTATATGCATGAACATGAAAATATTCCAAAAAAAACTCATTTAAACACAAGATCTACTCTTGTGATGGCTTGATATTCATGTATTAATATTTTTTTGTCCCTAGCAAATGCTCATGGGGACTTAAAGTGAAAATACTCATGAATAATCTTGTCATTACAAGATTTAAATGGTAGAAAGGCTTAGGATTTATCACCTAAAGTTGAATCAAGTGGAGAAATGAAGAAGAAATGAAGCTTGTATGTGTGTGTGTGTGTGATGGTGGTGGGAGCTCACTACAATAGGGAGAGAATAGAGATGGTTTTGTGAGTTTTTTGAAATAAATGTAGTAAATGAATGAGAGAGAAAAGTAAAAGATTATTTATAGTAAGTGAATTAGGGTTTGTTTTAATTATAAAAAGGAGATAAAATAAAACAAATGGAGACAAATGGGGGGGGGGGGGGGGGGGGGGGGGAGGTTGCTCCGGCCTCAATGGGGAAAAGAAAGAGAGAGATTTGAAATTGTTTTAATTTGTAATTTATGTAATAAGCAGTATTAAATGTAATAATTTGTTAAGAGACAAAAATTCTTTGAAAAGAAAATATAATTGAGTATTTGTAAGGATGTAAGACTAGGGTATAGGTTGTGTGTGTAGTAGGTTGTACTTGTGAATAGTAATTAATAGTAGACAAGACATTTACTTTACAGGTAGTAAAGAAAATACGAGGAAAAAGCTATAACTGTAATTTTATAATTTGAAAAATTATAAACTTATATTTTTGAAATCTTTACAAAATTTCGGTTCTAAAGAGTATTCCAGAATATTTTTTTGAATTTCTGTCACGCCCCGAGGGTACCCTAGTAGTAGTAAACAAGTTACACTTGAATACTATCACTAGATTACCTTCAGAGAATGACAAGTTTTCAAAACTATAGGATCTTTTTAGTTGCTTGATAAGAAATAACAAATATATAAGAGAAATGACTTAGTGAATAAATATTACAAACTATTACAAACTATATAGCTCCTTTGAAGTGCACAACTAAATAATCTGATCTAATAGTACATAATCATCAAACTAAAATGTATCTGTAGACTTCTAGCTTCAAAGCTCTTACCGGAGCCATATTTCTAGATGTAACTAACCAGGGTCGTAAAGTGAACCTGAAAAGACTGTAGGAGTATGAGCGAAACCACAACTTAGTGAATAATCAGACATACCATACATCACACAAGTCATTAACAAACCATATGCAATGCAAGCACTCAACCATGTGTACAGATACAAGTTTGGATGGTCTAGAATCCAAACAGGAAAAAGATTTACGCCCTCATTTTAATGGGTTGAAGAACCAAATCTTAATGACCACCTGCCCAGGAGAGACTAAGTACACACGAGCATCAGCAATTTCTCATTTTAAGTTATCACTCTTAATATAGTTGATTAAACTGACCATCTCCTGCAACTTCCTTAGAAACTCTCTAAGTATTAATCATTTCAAAGCGATTCTACGGGCGACGTTCTTCGGTGCCTTTTAGTTCCTCATAGGACCGCCAGACCAAAGAGAACCTTGGAAGAACTATCTCATTAAAACAACCAAGCGAAAACAGAGATCCGAAATATTAATACGTAACAGGCTGTCACAACCATATATGCAATAATGCAATTTGTGCAATGCATGTTCATATTATTTAGTTAAGTCAATAGGTCTTAATTAATTTCAAAGTGACCATACATTACACACAATCACCATTATACTAATGTACAACATCAATTATTGCATTATCGCTTTTATAAAGATATTTTAACAATCATACACTCAAATCAAATCATACTTTCAGCAGACATTCATTTGATTATCTTGCATTATATATTTGACTATTTACAATCACAACCAGTACAATACGATTGAATTACTCACCTGCTCATACTACCTCAATCGTAGTAATCCTTTAGTAGATCCTCTAGTGAGTCAAAGTCATCTATTTTAAGATAAAGTATTCATTAATACAATCTAGCTAAATTCCTATATGTGCTTTGTGTCCTAGATTCGATATTTTGGTAATTATTATTACTTAGGGTTGTCGTGTTTCTCCTATTTTATCTCACATAATTGTTTTGTTATTTTTAGAAGTCACATTACTCAAGAAATTAACTTATTTCAATTTCCATTCTTACCTATTTTATCTTGATAAAACAAATATTAGACTAATACTAACTTTAATTAATACTAAATATTTTCTTAATTCTAGGGTTTTAAAAGTTAGTAGATATTAATCTAGTTATTCTAATTATTTTTAATAAATCTTATATTGTTGTACATATATATATATATATATAATACACTAAATAGGCTTAAGAGATATATATATATATATTGTTTATTTTCAAAAATAAGCTTTTGGTAAAGAAGTTTGGGCGTACGCCGGCTCAAAGCTGTCGGCCTTCATCCCCAGGTGCCGGTGTAAAATTGGTTTTGTAACTTATTTCATTTCGAGTGCACCGGCGTTGAAAGCTGTCGGCTTTCAACGTACGCCGGCCCTACGCCGTTGGCGTAGATCCCCAGGAAGCCGGCTTACGTTCAATTTTACGTAAAAATTATTTTACATAGCCTCTGATTAGTGCAAGCTGCCTATAAGCCGCCGGCCTATCCTTGTAAGCCGCCGGCGTTCAGCGTTTACACTGCCGACCTTGAGGCAGTGTTGTACTATTCATCGTCTTCCTCCTCGGTTCAATTCATATTTTTTGATTTTTACACGTTAAAAACTTACTCAAACTATTTCTAAGTGTTTATATATCATATATAAGGATATAAAACAACTTTCAACACGTTTAAAAACATATATATTATATATATATACATCTCAATTTTGTGAAAGTAAAACTAGGGTTTTGAAGTTTTACCTTGTTGGAGCTCGTTTGATGTAATCCGAAGCTCGTGTTTGTGTTTATCAAGTTCCTGAGATGATTTTAAGTCAGTTACAATCCATATATTTGAAAGAATATCATTTGAATCGCATCAACTTATCTTTGAGCTTGTTTTTGAGGGTTTTTAGCTTTGTTTTTCTTTCAATCCAAGCTTGGGTGTTAGGATCGGTTTGTTTTCTGTTTTTTGTTCGTTTTGGTTGTTGTTTGAGAGTATTTTCGTCCTGGAAGAGTTGGAGAATTATGGAGTTTTTTTATGCCTTCATCAATGCATTTGTTCACATTTATATAGAAGAAGAAAGAGAAGGATGTTACGACTGCTTCTCCTCTGATTTTCTTCCGGTTTGATCTCATTTTGGCTGTTATTTTCACTTCATTAAATGCCATATTGAGTTGTCAATTGGTGATTGGTCCTTGGGTCACTTTGTTTGACAAGTTTGGGTGAATTATTGTGGAATTTCAACTCCCTCTCCTCTCCGAATTCCTCCCACTGAAAACAGCCACATTATATATAATATATATTAGTTTATTATTTTAGTTTAGTTTTGAGTTAATTAAATGAGTTATACGGGTATAAATTGGCTAATATTTGGAAGTTTTTGTACAAAAATATGTGTATAAAGTTATATAAACCACTTAGATTTTCAAATAATACAAATTTAGGTTATATATATACGTAGTTAATTATTCGTATAATTTTATCTCCCGCGATTTGGATTTCTTAAGCTCGTTAGGTCAATTTTTGTTTCAGACCTCAATAGCTTAAGAAAACTCGGTTTAGAACAATAGTGTGATTCGATTATTTATTTGAAGTTTAGATTTTGAGTTATTCATCTGTTGGTATTTTCTTTGTGTATTTAAAATCTTAACGGTTCATTTTTAGATCATCGTTTTCTGTTTAGGAGCCTAAATAATGATTTAAGCAGTATTGGACTTGAAACAGAAATCAAACTATATATATATCTGTAGTTTTGATACTGAACATAAATTCTTATTAGTAGCTTTTAATTTTAACTAGGAATCTCGAATTTAGGGCTTAAGTCTAAATATAAACTCATTACTACTCGTTATTCTAATCTCGTATCATTATCGGGATAAAAAACAATCATTTAATCCTTATATTAACATTTTCTATTTAAATCTATTTGTATATTAGGTTTCAGGTCTAAATCTTAGATTATATCTTGAATTAGTTATTCAAGATACAAATCTCGTTTTTGGTATTAACTAGGGTTAGAGGATTTCTTTATTCGGTTACTAAATCCTTCATCTATCCAAAATCTAAATATTAATCTATTATTAGACTTCAATTAGGATTTAAATCTATTATCTAGTTTATACATGCTATTATAAGGTCGGGTACTAATGTGAAAAATAACCGGGGTTTACAATTTCTAGTTCCGAGGCTCGCTTTTCCGTAGTGGAACTCGGGAAGACCTAGAATAGAAAATTTTTTGAAATCAAAACTTTTTATGGTTTGAAATATACTTTAAAACAATATTCCACAGTAAATTTTTTTATAAAAGTTCTTTTAATTTAAAACTGAAGGAAAGCCGGATCCAAGGTTCCTAAGGTTCTCTCACAAGCTTATACTAATCCGGTTTAGGGTTTTGGTTTTCGATTTCCAAAGTTTACTTAATTACTAGGAAAACCGGGGTTTACAGAGGGTTTGTTACGAAAAAAGAAAAAGAGGAGTAGTTGTTCAATAAAATAAGCACAAAATATAATTATGATACTTTAATTTCTTATTTTTTGGCATGAATAAAATGAATTTAATTAATAGTAATAGATATTATTAAATAAATTTAATCATATAAAATAAATAAAAACCATTTATAATAACAAAAAGATAAGCATGAAGCGAACCCCTTAAAGCCTTAGGTGGCAATTAGGCAAGTGCCAGTGTATCTAATGGGCCATGATGTTAAAATTAGAGAGAAAACTCAATTAGGAAATTTACTTTTAATTATTTTTTTCTTATGTCTTACATTTTTAGGAGTGGTGAATAATTACCCATCACCATGGAGTGACCAAAATTGCTTAATAGGATGTTGAGATCATCTATCAAATATTATGGAGCCAATACATGTTATATTTCTATAACTTTACATAACATAACATAATCTAGTGAAAAGTTAAAGGAGTTTAACCAATCGATTAAGGTTAGAAGGCAGTAGGTTACTGCTAAGTTGTTATGTTAGTGATGGATGACCACCATTAGTCTTTTTATGGCTAAAAAAACTGTCATGCCCTTATAGGGTGCCCTATTTGTAATAATACACCATGTAACTAACTGAGGCATCAAAGAAGTTACATAAGTACTATACAACTAACATTCCCCATTTGAAGTGGACAATTTCTAAACCCTTGAATTTTTTTTTTTTATAATTCTTAAAAAATGATCCTAGAAGTTAAACACAAAAACCAAGACCTTGAAAAATCGACCCAAGTTAAAACTGAATTCTAAATAAGGTCAAATACAAGAATTCTTAACCTTAAGGAAAAGAGAACCCTTAAAACAAAATAGAAAATCCAACAATCGAATGATTCAACATTCGTACACTAATCAAATCATCTATCCGACTCTTAACCCGCAAATCAAGAGGATATATCCAAACAACGCTCGGCAACAAAATACTAAAACCTTAAATCTTTCGGTGAATTTTAGAATAAAAAATTTTAATTTTCACGAAAAGTTAAACTAAGTCAACCCATAACCCTAGACTCGGTTAAACGATCCTAAAAACTGAAAAATATTAAATAATCACAAATAAAATAAAATAAACTGTAGACGTTGAACCAAAAATATAATACGGAGAAAACCCTAAAATTTTATGACCTTGCGAATAACTCAACAAAACTAGAAGTCAAATCGGAACCCTAAATGTCAACAAAGCCTACAACAAACCCTAGTCTTTAAGATCCAACAATCCTACACTCTTAAACCCTAAACAATGGAATGGAAATAATTATTGATGATGATTCGTAATAATAGAAGGAAGCTTAAAAATATCATATTCACAAATTTCTAGTGTCATTTGGATTCGAATGGGATTAGTTTTCGAAAATTGTGCCTGTAAGCTTCAAAAAACTTCCGATCGTCGATTCACTGAATCGACTTGATAAAAAATTAAAAAAATGAAAATAAAATATCAAGTTGATTATAAATTTCATAATAATTAGATTTTACTATTAAACTTATAATATACTTTTAAATAGTAGTAATTAAAATTTTTATTTATAAATTCTTAATTGTAAATTTTATCTAAGTAATTGAGCTTATGTGATAAAAATATTGTTTGATCAACAGTTTTAATTTTTGAACAGCGTTAATTTGATTTATTTGGATCTCTTTTATTTTTTATTAAATGATTTGAAGAAAATTTAATTAACGAGCAAATTAACAAGATCCGTATTGTGATCAATTTTGTTAAAACTCTAAACGTCCTATTTGAATTTTGGTTGTTGCAAGTTAGGCTTATGCCTTATCCTTTGATATTGACTTTTCAAGCCATGTGATAGTCTTCTTTTGTCTTATATATATATATATATATATACACACACACATATATCTTTTGCAATTTCTTTCTTCTTCTTCCCCGACTTCTTCTCTTCTTCTTCTTCTTCTTCTTCTTCTTTTCTTTCTTTCTCTCTCTACAACATCGACATCAACAGCTCTAGTAAGTAAGTTCTACAGCTAACTTATGTTTGCTTTTCTTCTTCTTCTTCTTCTTCACACTGGCCACCACCCCAGCCACTCCACATGTGCCGCCTCTGCAACACACTAGCTCCATCGCTTACCACACAACACACACACCAGCACCTCGCTCACACATAGCACACACACACATGCTTGTCGCTCCTCTCTACACACACATGCACGAACAGAGCTTGCTCTGTCTCCACCACCAAGCACACACACACACACGCACACACCTCCTCACTGCTCATCGCATACACACATGCCAGTGCACTATAGGTGCTCGGAGCAGTGCTCAACGAGCGCCTGATGTAGTGCATAGTAAGCACTCATGGAGCGCTCGAACTAGCGCTCTGTGGCGTGCTCTAGGCACAGTCCAGCGCTGCCTGTCCAGCAGCTCAGCGGCGCCCATCTCCTTTTGCTACAATGATCAAGCTGCAAGTGTTCTGTTTATGTATTTGTGTATGTATATACATGTATATATATCTGTTCATATAAATATGTACTACATTAAATGTTACCCTTTCTTATATTATTATATTTCCTATTATATAAAGGTAAATATTAATATGGATGTATTTATTATTATTTAGTATATAATATTTGTATGTATGTATGTATGTATGTATGTATTATTACTATTATTATTATTATTTATTTTAAATTAATTCCTTTAACATTTTGATATGTACATATATATATTTTTTATATATGTCATTCAATTAAGATTTTCTAAGTTGTTATTATTTTTTATTTTATTTATATCCTGAAAATACACCTAAAACAGTATTAAATCGTCTTTTTACATAAAAAACGGAGTTAAACCGAAATAGTTATAGTAGAATAAGGTTCTTGTACCAAAATTACAGAATTATAGAACTTTTATAGCACAGATAGTTCATTAAATATCTATAGTCATTTCTTACAGTATGCTCCTATCTTCAACTATATTCAGGTGATTCTAACTCTGAGCTTGACATGCCTGTTGATTATTACGATTGATAGGAAATATGGACAGGTGAGTATATTCTTATGATCTTTATACTTGATTGTGTTTGTAGGATAGAATTAATCACCTAATAAGCTGGCAAGGGGATGGGAAATTAATTGTGATTGATGGTAATTGACTTTGGTTGTTAAAACATCATAATTATATTATGATCAATTGATTGTTCTAGAATAGAAATGAAAGTGTATGATATTTGCTTGTACACCAAGTAAATAAATGTAAAACAAATTGGCATAATATTTGAATATATTCATGCATGGCATATATGCACGTAGAAGGCCATCACCACTACACTTTGAAACGGATGGGCCACACTGTCCCGTGAGGATGATGAACATGGAGGACCAAAGTGGTATATGCTTAGTGTGTACCATGGGCCTTGTTTTAGGAGATAGGGAACTAAATCATCCTGGGGAGATGGCCCTTCTACTAGAATCGTGCTAGGTCATTGTTTTGGGTTTATTGCTTCAATGGGATGTTGTTATATGTATATTATTTTCAATATATGAAAAGTTTTCTTGATAAATTTGATTCCCGAAGTATTAAAAATCCGGGTGCTGATGAGTGGATGTACCCTAACCCCGGATTCGGAGGGCGTAAATCCGAATATATATATATATGGTTACCGGTTTGCTATATATATTTGTCCACTTGTTTGGTTGCATTGCATATGTTTGACTTCATAACTTGCTTGGTTTGTTGGAATGGTATAGAGTGAGGATTATAACTCATTGAACCTAAGAATCGCTCACCCCTCTATAGTTTATTATCACAGGATTATATTTGGTACCAGTCAGGACGAGGTTAGCCTCAGGTTAGCTTTCTTATGGAATCGAGGCCCTGTGGGAAGGATGCGAGGGTTAAGGAGAGTTCTTTCTTCTTTTATCTTTATCTTAGGAAAGGTTTCTAAAAGTTTATGAAAGGATATGTAATATTTGAAAGACCAGTAAACCAAACTGCTTTCTTATATGTACTCACAACACTTTTATTTCAACTAATATAATTACTGTAGCTTTTATTTGTTAGTTTTGATATCAGTTGTCTTAATATTGAGTGACTGATCTAATAATACCAAGCCCATTGGTTATCTATTGAGGATATGCTTCTACACGATATTCATGGCTTTTGAGCGACTTGTGAGTTAATCTTAAGTTAAGTATCATGTGTGGCGGAACTGTCCAGCCTAAGGTACCCTCAGGACATGATAGTACCCCGATACGCCGGACGGCAAAAATATTTTGTTAATACCAATAGACTCGTAAAAGTATAAAGTTTCTAAAAATATCAGTTTTAGAATTTTTTGGTAACTAAAAATTATAAATATCGTATCTATACGCGTATTTTTATTACTGCCAGTATTTTAATTTTCTAATCTACTATTTATAGTACTTTTCTACTATATTATTCATCTATCTCTACTTTTTCTTACTACCTATTCTTACTACCTATACATCTATTTTCTTACTTTTTACTTTTCTAATACATCCCTAATCAAATCATATCTTACATATTACTTCTTTTCATTACAAAACAACAAAAATAAATTATTTCCTCCCCTTTTATACCTAAAACCAGTGCCCCTTTCTCCTCTTTCTCTCTCTCTTTAATTATTTTTCTTTTTCAATTTATTTTATTAGACACAATTTCCCTCCATATTCAACTATAAATACCCCACCATTCCCTTCTTTCACACCTTCATTTTACATAATAAAACTTGTCACGCCCCAAAGGGTACCCAAAACGTGACAGTCCACCACACTCGATATTTAAACTTAAGTATGACAACCTTAGTCATCCCATAAGTTTACATATCGGGTGTAAGGTGTACTTGCACAACTTTTAGGATCACACTTTGAATCGAATAGTCTAAAGAAGGCATACATTAGCATTAAAAATAGGAATCACAACGAGATAAATAAATTAAGTTTTTACAAAAGTCAAGAGGGCATACCCCCATCAAAATAATAATGGAAGTCTATCCGGTCTAAACCATATTACAATCATTAGGGTTTATGTTAAAGAGATTTTTCTAGAAGTCCATGCCTCTAGCTAGGTCCTGACTTCTTCAAAAGCTCATTCATCCAAAAGATAACTCTGTGAAATGTGTTCTCTCGGAACAATAAAAAAAAAATAAGAACACCACAACAAAACTATCGGGGTGTAAGCTACAGGCTTAGTGAGATTCAATTTCCAAATATTCAATACTCAACAATAGTATATATCAAACAAGTCATTAGCAATCATATGAAGCACAAGCATATGAGCATACAACACATAAGATCATCCGGAAATCTCATGTTGAATGGATTTACGCCTTCCATTCAGGATTAGGTGTTTCAGGCCCATACGACCATCATTTAACTACTTCTCATTTCTTATTATGGTTGATACAGGTGCCTATCCACCACTTTTAAAATTTTTTACTGTGGTTGATACAGGTGCCCACCCACACACATTTTGATTCCGGCTCATTCGCCAACAACCGAGTTTACCGGCCCCTCGTTGCCCGAATTAATATGCCTTCTTCTCACAAAGGTATAATAACTCATGCAATGTGACTCGCTACGTGATATGCATGTACAGTTTATTCATATAGTCAGGGCATATTAATTAGGTAGTTTAAGTGCGATCATAGAGAATTTCAGACAATCCAAGTCTATTCTAGCTCATACAATGATTTATCAACAAGTCTTGTCTCGATATACTTATCATTCATTCAACCAAGATTGTATCGCAATCACCGAAATTTTATCTTTTTCTAATTCTAATGCCACTACGATTACAAGCACATACATGAGCACAACTATTTAAGAAATGAACTCACTCAGCCATGGAGAGAAATCCACTAGTCGTAGTAGTCCTCGGGGAGTGGAAATCCATCCTCCAATTCACCTAAGTACAAGGAATACCAGAAATGAGTATTTCTCACAAGGTTCTAATAACTTAACAATTCTAACTACTAAGTTCGTCAATTTCCGCATAAGATAAAGTCCTAACTTTAAATGACCATATCTAACTCATTTTAACTCGGAATTGAGCATATAATATATCAATTTCTATCTACTTCGAAAGATCTATCTATTCCTAATATTATTTTCAAGTTTTGAAAATATTTAGATCATGAAACAGAGGAATCAGTTCTGGTCGTTCGAAAACTTCAATTCCGAAAAATAGTTTTGTGGATGTTTATGATGTTTCTAGCATATAGTTCAACTACACATGCAATATCAATGATTTCCTATCATGAATGATACGATATGAACTTGATGCATGCATGCTTTTGATATTATTTACAAAAAGGAAAATTAAGAAACTTCTTACTTGTGTGACTCTATGATTATACACTTTCAAGAAAACTAGTTTCCTAACATAGACTATATCATTTGTTTTGAAGTTATTTCCTTGAGAAAATCAATTTTGTCCTTATCTAAATTGAGTCTTCATTATACCTATTACCCAAGCCTTCATTTCCACATAAGAATTCGCATTTTATACTTTGCAAATATGTTTTCAAGTAGGATTTATCTAAAAATCCGAATTTCTAGAAATTAAATTTTTGAATGATTTCTTTGGAAAAACTTGCTTAATGCATTAAAACTTAAGACATTAAGGTATCTATTACCTAAGGAATCCAATTAATACATAAAACTTCTATTTTGGACTTGGATGATAGGTGTTCTTATGACCTGTATTCAAAATTACGAATTTCATATGTTGAGTACTAACTCAAAATTTTCCATCTAGATTCCACTTCTTGTTGATACATTAATCTCATCAAAACTCATTTCAACTTATAAAAATTACTACTAATGATACATATTATATCCTTCATTTTTCACATAAAACATGAGTTTTAAAGTTGATAAAAGGTTTTTAAAATAGGGTCTTGAAATCATACGAATTCGACTTTGAGTATTTCAAACAAAAACTTTTTCCTTTCAAGTTCATTACTTTATTTACTTAAGGATCTACCAACAACCACATCTATATACCTAAAACAAAGCCTTCATGAGTATGAACGCATGAAAACATAAATCATCCACAAGATCATAAATGTCAAGCATGGTATAAGCATCTAAAAGCTAGATCTACTACTTATGATGTATGAAATGAAGCTTTAAAGCATGAACATGACATTTTTATGCTAGATCTCTACTTCACTCCTACATGCATGAACATGAAATATCCTCAACAAAAACTTGATCAAACACAAGATCTACTTGTGATGGCTTGATATTCATGTAGTAGCATTTTCTTTATCCCTAGCAAGAGCTCATGGGGACTTTGAGTGAAAATATTCATGAATAATCTTGCCATTACAAGATTAAATGATAGTAAGGCTTAGGAATCATCACCTAAGTTGGATTTAGTGAAGAAATGAAGAAGATTGAAGCTTGTGTGTGTGTGTGTGTGTGTGTGTGTGGTGAGGGAGAGTTCACGGCAAGAAGAAGAAAATGGAGAGAGTTTGAGAGCTCTTGAACAAATGAAAATGAAAAATGAAGAGAGAGAAATGAAAAAGATTATTTATATTAAATGAATTAGGGTTTGTTTTATCATTATAAAAGGAGAAAAAAATAAAACAAATAGAGGGCAAATTGGGGGGAAAATGCGCTGGCCACTAGGTGTGAGAGAGAGAGTTTTGATTTTATTTGAAATTGTAATTTGTGTAATAAAATGTATTAAATGTAATAATTTGTTAAGAGACAAAAATTCTTGGAAAAGAAAATATAATTGAGTGTTTGTAAGGATGTAAGACTAGGGTATGGGTGTGTGTGTAGTAGGTTGTACTTGTGAATAGTAATAAATAGTAGATAAGACATCTACTTTACTAGTAGTAAGAAAAATACAAGAAAAAGGCTATAACTGTAATTTTTATAACCCGAAAATTTATAAAACATATATTTTTGGAATCCTTATTAAATTTCGGTTCTAACGGGTATTCTGAAATATTTTTCTGAGTTTCCAGTTCCGGGGCCCGCTTTTCCGTAATGGAGTTTGGGCAAGTCCAAAATAGAAAATTCTTCATAATCAAAATTTTGTATGGTTTGAAATATACTATAAAACAATAGTCCACATTAATTTATCTTATAGAGGTTCTTTTATATAGAAATCAAAGAAAAGCCGGAATTAGGGTTCCTAGGTTGCTTGTACTAATTCTATTTAGGGTTTTGATTTCCAATTTACGGGATTTACTCGGTTACTAAGAAAACCAGGGTTTACAAAACTCTCTTAAATTCACTCCACAAATCCTCTGTCCAAACTTTCTCTACCAAAACTCTTGTCACGCCTCGAAAGGTACCCTAAACGTGGCAGTCCGCCACATATAATATCAAGGCTTAAGAATGGCTACCTTAGTCATGCGAAAGCCTTAGTATTATATGTAAGGCGTCTAACACGGTAATAGGAGACGCTTTTGGGAAGCATAGTTTAAGCAAGTAAAGATAAACATATAAGAATCCAGAAATAAAGTATATCATATCATTAATAACCAAAGGTCTATTACATAATTTCTTAGGGGCATACCCCCGCTAATCCCATGGATCGTGATAAACTTTATAACATCCAAAATATTACATTAAAGATTTCAAAGGAATTCTAATCTAAGTCTTCGAGTAGATTTCCTCCAAAAGCTTCAATATAAAACTTACACGGATACGGGAAGACCTCGGGCACAAAAATAGGTGTTCCTGAGAATACAAATATCTATAGGGGTGTAAGCTTATGGGCTTAGTGAGTAAATCCCAAAATTCATACTCGAAGAAAATTATCAATCAAGTTTATTATTCAAACATATGAAATGCAACAACCACGTGAGCATACAAGACATATGACTTTCCGGGAATCATATGTTGAATGAATTACGCCCTTCATTCGGGGTTGGGTATTCAGGCCAATTACAGCCACAACTTTTAAAAACACTTTTATAGATCTTACCGGCTCCTATACGCCATCAAAAACTTGTAGTTATTACAGGCTCCTACTAGCCACCAATTTAAGTAGTTCTTACTGGCTCCTACTCGCCACTACATGATATACCGGTTATGTCTACCACCACTATTATACACTTGTCCCACCAATTGTATAGTAGTGAATGCAATGTGACTCAACATATGAAGTGCATGAATAATTTCTTTAATTAAAGTCTAGTAGTTACATTTAACTTCTTTCAAGTGATCAATCAATTTCAAACATTTCAAGATATTAATTCACATACAACTTTATTACAAACAAATCGAGTTTCGATATACTTAGTATTCTTTCAACATATTATCATACACTTCCTTTTGATTTTTCTTAAATTCTAGTGCAACTAATTTTACAAGCACAATCAAGAGTATGAAAATAACGGGAATAAACTCACTCAGCCATGATGACACCTTTCTTGAAATGGATGAGTCGTTCGGATTTCCACTAATCGTAATAATCTTCGGGATATGAACAATCCTCCTCGAGATTATCTAAAAGAAAGAAAATACTTAAGATGAGTATTTCATGAACTTCTTTTCTTGAAGATTCTAATCTTTTCTTAAAATCGCGGTAAAATCGTATAAGGGGAAATTCCAACTTAAAATGGCCATAACTTGCTCATTTTAACTCGGAATTTGCGTATAATATACCGTTTTCTACCTACTCGAAAGATCTACGCATTTCTAAACTTATTTTCATAAAACTAGGTCGTTTGGGTTCCGAAAAGACAGCGACCAGATTTGCCACGAATTTGCAAACATTGTTTTCCTTCTTGTAAACAAAGCTCATTTGAAAAGATAAATATTTCAATTATTTTGTAAACTTTTGAAAGGTAATGACTCATAACAAATGTATGAAGTAAATGAAGTTGTCTCAACTTATAAAAAGTAAGACTTTGAACTTGAGATTTATTGAATATTATTTTACTTTTGAAAGATCTTGAGTTATTGAGATGAATATTCTTTTTCTAAATTTAATCTCTTGTAATTACTTTAATTTCCTAAAGTGTGGTTTTATTTTCTAAACTTGGATTCAAAAGTAGTAAAATGACATTTTTATTTCTTGTAATGATTCCAAAAGAATTTCTACTTCTTGATGAAAGATAAGTTTTCATAAAACCTTTTGTTTATGTAAGAAAAATCATTCCATGCATGTTCATGGGTTTTTAGAAATCCATTTTCCATATTTATTTCTTTAGAAAGAATCTTTAATTCAAGAAAACACTTTCTCATTTATTTTTGTTGAGACAAAAACATTATGTTCATGCATGAATATGAATCATAAGCTATAGAAATATAAAGTAAAATAATAACTTGAAAGCTTAAGTAAATAATAAAGTAAATCAAGTATTGGGACCTTAGCTTCATCAAGGTACCCCGGGACTAAGAAAAGACTAGTCCCGAAAAGAAAAGAAAGAGAAATTGTTTTGACTTGATGAGGACAAGTCTAAGACTAGAATGACTAGTCTTAAAATCAACTTGAAATAAATGCGATAAAGTAAATAAATTGCATGAAAGATAAATAAATTGCAAGATAATGAGCTTATATGCTCTAAATAGTATATATAGCTATATAGATATATTAGATAGTAATAACATAAAGGAAATTAAAGAACATAAAGGAACATAAAGAGATTGATATTATGAACAAAAACAAAGTATGAACTATTGTTGCTTTCTTAACCTTATGGTTTTAGAAAACACACACTAAGCTCATACTAAGTAGATGAACATGGAATTCTTGAATTTTACCTAAAGAAGAAAGAAACTCTGTAGAAGACTTCTTGAAGAACTCTTGAGAGAATTGGAGAGATTTTGTAGAGTAACTTTAGAGAAGAAGTGGTGTGAAAGAAGTGAAGGTATGAGGGGTATTTATAGGAAAATGTGGGAGATAATTTTGTGTTAATTAAATAATTGAAAAATAAAACAATTGAGGCATATGGGGGGGGCCGGCGCTATTATGCATGAGGGGGAGGAATTATTTTTTTTTGTTATTTTGTTAATTAAAAGTAAGAAATGAAAGATGTGAAGTTGTATTGGAAATGAAAATGTGTAAGAAATAGGTGTATGGGTTGTAAGAAAAAGTAGAGATAGATGAATAGTGTAGAATAGTAGAAAATAGTGTAATGTAAAAGTAGACATGACAATTAAATACCGGTAGTAAGAAAATACGCGTATAAAAGCGATATCTGATATTTTTAGCTACCGAAAAATTACGAAATTGATATTTTTGGAAATCTCATATTTTTACGAGTCTAACGGTATATTCGGAATATTTTTCCTATTCCGGGCTTCCGGACACGTTTTTCAAGAACTATGTCCGATCGGGTTCAAAGGACACTCGAATTTTGAAAAACTGATATTTTTATAAAACCTATAGCTATTACGAACTATTACAACTAATTTTCCCAACTTCGTTTTCTAGGGCTTGAGAAAACGGCAATGCCGGACTTAAGCGGTTACGGTAAACTAGGGTTTGGTTGACTCGGGAAATCCGGTTGACTTCCGATTAGGGTTTAAACTATAATTCGGATCCAAAAATTTCGGGGATTTACAACCTACCCCCCTTAAAGAAAGTTTTGTCCTCAAAACTTGAAATTTGCAACTTGAAATTCGTACCTGATTCTTCAAAGAGATTTGGATATTTCTTTCGGATCTCATCCTCGGCTTCCCAAGTAGCCTCTTCTCGCGAATGATTCCTCCATAACACCTTGACATATCGGATTTCCTTGTTTCTCAGCTTTTGAACCTTTTGATCCAGAATTTGAACTGGGTGCTCCTCATAAGTCAAGTTCTCTTTCAGCCTGACTGGTTCAAGCTCCACAATCCGATCAGGGTCGGGGATATGCTTTCTTAGCACTGAGACATGGAAGACATTATGTACTCCCGACAGGTTTGGTGGTAATGCCAAGCGATAAGCCAAATCTCCTACTCGTTCGAGGATTTCGAAAGGTCCGATATACCTTGGGCTTAGCTTTCCTCGAGCCCGTACACGATGAATACTCTTTATCGGATTCACTTTCAGATACACATGATCACCAACGTTAAACTCAAGGATTCGTCGTTTTTTATCTGCCCAACTTTTCTGTCTATCTTGGGCCTCTTTCATCCTTTGCTGAATAATCCTGACTTTATCTGAGGCGTCTTGGATGAGATCTGGTCCAATTGTTAATTTTTCCACATCATCCCAAAATAGAGGCGATCTACACCTTCTTCCATACAAAGCTTCGTACGGTGGCATCTTAATTGTTGAATGATAGCTGTTGTTGTAAGCAAACTCTACCAAAGGTAGGTGTACTTCCCAGCTTCCTTTGAATTCCATAACACAAGCTCTTAACATGTCTTCCAAGGTCTGGATAGTTCGCTCTGATTGTCCATCAGTTTGTGGATGATAAGCTGTACTGAAATGTAACTTGGTTCCCATACACTTCTGAAGCTCATCCAGAATTTTGACACGAATCGGGATCTCGATCCGATACAATCCTGCTGGAACTCCATGCAGTCTCACAATCTCCCTTACATATCGGGCCAACTTTTCCATCGAGTAGGTCATGTTGATGGGGATGAAGTGTGCTGACTTGGTAAGTCGATCCACAATTACCCATATAGCATCATATCCGGCTGATGTTCGGGGCAATCCACATACGAAATCCATGGTAATTTGGTCCCATTTCCATTCTGGTATGGCCAATGGTTTCAAAAGTCCTCCTGGCCTTTGGTGTTCAATCTTTACTTGTTGACATATGGGACACTTCATTACGAATTCAGCTACGTCCTTTTTCATACCATTCCACCAAAAGCGACTCTTAAGGTCTTGGTACATCTTGGTACCACCGGGGTGCATGGTATATCCCGAGTTATGTGCCTCACTCATAATTTCCTTTTTCATCTCCTCATCATTCGGTACACATAATCTCCCTTTCATTCTTACTACATCCTCTCATCTATCTCAAAATCATCATACTTTCCTCCTTGTATCTCACTTTTCAACTTTTGTATGACTTCATCATATCGCTGAGATTCTTTGATTCTTTCTATCAGAGTTGGCTCCATTACCAAATGGGAAATTTCTATTTCCGTGCTTTGCCCTACAAATTCGATGCTCAATCTCTCGAATTCTTTATAAGTTCTTTTTGAGTTGTGAGCATGGCTGCAACTTCTCCATGGTTCTTCCGACTCAAAGCGTCTGCTACCGCATTCACTCTTCCAGGGCAATAATTTATTCCAAGATCATAGTCTTTGATCAACTCCAACCATCTCCTTTGCCTCATATTCAATTCCTTTTGTGTGAATAAATACTTGAGGCTCTTATGGTCCGTATAAATCTCGCATCTCTGTCCATATAGGTAGTGCCTCCAAAGCTTGAGAGCAAAGACAACTGCGGCTAACTCAAGATCATGCGTCGGGTAATTTTGTTCATGCGGCCTCAACTGCCGTGAAGCATAAGCAATTACTTTCCCTTCTTGCATAAGCACGCATCCTAAGCCATTTCTTGACGCATCACTATGGACGGTATATGGTTTTTCGGATCAGGTAAGGTTAAAATGGAGCAGATACCAACCGTTGCTTTAACTCTTGGAAACTTTGTTCCCTCTTCTCATTCCAAATGAATCTTTCATTCTTCTGGGTCAACTGAGTTAGTGGCTTAGCTATTTTTGAGAAATCTTGCACAAACTTCCTGTAATAGCCAGCTAATCCAAGAAAACTTCTAATCTCAGTCACCGTCCTTGGTTGTTTCCATTCCATTACGGCCTTAATCTTTTCAGGATCTACTGATATTCCTTTCCCTGAGATAACATGTCCTAGAAAAGATATTTGGTCCAACCAAAAGTCACACTTGGATAATTTGGCATATAACTTGTGCTCCCTTAAGGTTTGTAATGCCATTCTCAGATGTTCTTTGTGTTGCTCCCGTGTTTTAGAATAGACCAAAATATCATCAATGAAGACAATCACGCATTTATCCAAGAGCGGCTTATACACCCGATTCATCAAGTCCATGAAAGCAGCTGGTGCATTAGTCAATCCAAAGGGCATGACCATGAACTCATAGTGTCCATACCGAGTTCTAAAAGCGGTCTTTGACACATCCTCTGGTTTTATCCTCAGCTGGTGGTATCCAGATCTCAAATCAATGCGTGAGAATACACTTGCTCCTTGTAGTTGGTCAAAGAGATCGTCAATCCTTGGCAATGGATACTTATTCTTTATAGTGACCTTATTGAGTTCTCGATAGTCAATACACAACCTCATCGATCCATCTTCTTCTTTACGAATAATACCGGAGCTCCCCAAGGCGAGACACTTGGTCTAACAAATCCTTGGTCAAGCAATTCTTGTAATTGCTTCTTAAGTTCCTTGAGCTCAACAGGTGCCATTCGGTATGGTGCCTTGGATATAGGTTCTGTTTTTGGCATCAAATCGATCTCAAAATCGATTTCTCGTTTTGGGGGTAACCCAGGCAATTCTTCTGGAAAAACATCAGAGAATTCATTAACGATGGGGATGTCGTCAATGTTGGGTCTTTCCTTATCCTCCTCCGTACTTCCCACATAACTTTCAACTCCTTCCTCAACCTCTTCAATTACCTCGAACGAACTTAACTCCAAACTTTTAGAAGTTGCGGATTCTCCCAAAAATGTAGCTTTCTTCCCGTCTTGTCCCATGAATTCCACCTTTTTATTTCTACAATCTACCTTTGCTTCCACCATGGACAACCAACTCATTCCGAGAATCACTTCGTTTGCTGATTTCTATTACTATAAGATCGGTAGTTGCTTCATGGCCTTGTATCTTCATGGGGCAATTCCTTATTACTTCTTTGGTAGTCACCACACTACCGGTGGGGGTTTTTATACGAAAACTTGTTGTGTTGTGGTGATAGGTAAACCGGTCTTCAAGGCTATACTAGTGGCAACAAAGGAATGTGTTGCACCGGTATCGAAGAGGGTATAAGCGGTTAGGTCCCCTATTTGTATGGTTCCTGCGTTCAAGACGCGTGTGTTACTATTCTTATTGTCCTTATAAGGTTCCCTAGACATCTATTATTTCCAACATACATCATAACTTTATACTCAACAGATATCAAAACAGACATATATTTTAAAGGTTGAGGCTAACCTGTAACCAAGCTATAGTCATACTCCTCTCCATGGTCCAGGGCAGCCAACTCTACTCCTTCTTCGGCATCCTCCTCGCAGACCCATTGCCCTTCAAGGTTGTAAATTCTCAGCCCATGCATAGATGATGCCGAGCGACTTCCGCTTCCATTCCCACTCCTTGTCGGGGCAAGTCCTCCTGAAGATCCAACAGGTCGATTTGTTGTGAGATTCTTTGGGGACACTCGTTGGCAAAATGTCCCATTTGCTTGCATACGAAACAAGTCGTAGAAGCTTTCTTTGGGCAATCCGGAATCTTATGGCTCGGGTCACCACAGAAATAACACTTGTTCTGGAGAAGGGGGCATCTCTTGGATAGTGCGCCCCTTTGCATTTCCAACAACTTACTGCTGCCTTGGAATTATCCTTTTGTCCACCGAAATTTCCCTTAAAGTTGCTAATTGGTTTAAACCTCTTAGAAGGGAAATTGGAGCTCGTTCCTGGTTGAAATTTCCTTCCAAACACATGCACTTTCTTCTCAGAAGTCCCAGCTTTCCTTTTCTTGGCCCCTTCAACAATTCTTGCTCTTTCAACCAATTCTCTGAAGGTGGATGTCAAACTCTTCTAACCGCATCCTTAAGTCCTCATCTAACCCATTCAGGAACACTTGTCGTTTCAGCTCCTCACTATACTTATAAGAATCCGGAGCATACTGCAGGAGTCGGCTGAATTCCGTCTCATATTGTTCTATGGATTTTCCTTTCTGGGATATGTGCAAGAAATCCGCACTATACCTTACTCTTAAACTTCCAGGGAAATAATTTTCCAGAAACTCATTCCGAAACATATCCCAGGTGATAGGTGGCGGCAATTCCCTACTCTTGGACTCCCACCAGACGCGGGCATTAAACCTCAACATATAAGTACCATAGCTTATTCGAAGATGATGAGGAACTTCATAGGCGGCAAAAGATCGTTCTATCTGCGCGAGCCAATCTTCAGCTTCATCTGGTTTCCCAAAAGCTCCGTCAAAGTAACGGTTACTTTTGATAAAATCTGGGAGTGAAGTTCTGTATGGTCGAGGTGGTGGCGGAGGCGGCAGGGTGCTGTATGTGATTGAGCATCAGGTGCTGCTGGTCCATGTACAGATGCTTGGGGTGCTTGCTGGGGTGGTGCTTGTGCTGGTGCCTGAGGTGGCATATTCCTCTGTTGTTGTTGAACTAACACATTAAGAAGCTGTGTTAATTGACCCAGAGTGGCTTGGAGATTGCCTTGCTGGTCTGGGGCAGGAGCCACAGGGGGCACTTCTGGTTGGTTAACTTCTTCAGGCGGGTTATTCGATGCCTGCCTCATCCTGGTCGTCCCCTTCTAGGTCGGCTGTTTTAATGTTTACGTAAATACTAGATTATTAAGTCTTTTACATACTAAGTTACGGAAATTGCGGAAATTTTCAAAGAATACATGTAAAGAGAAATATCACACAAGAGAAGTTTAAGCAACTAAATCAAGAGATGAAATTTGTTTAAACCAAAATATTTAATTAAAAAGCATAGAAGGGAATAAAATCTTATAAAGAAATCAAGGTTTACAAAAGAAATTCAAAATACAACAAATATTAAACACTTTTTCGAAAACATAAATTAAACTACTAATCGATCCTATATCCTAAGTCGATCTGGTTACAAAATTCTTGTTGGACACATGGGATTGCTCATGTGGATCCTTCCTTCTTTCTTTGATCTTTTCTTCCTGGTGGGGAGTTGCATTACGGTGGTTGGGTCTAGAAGTCGTCCTTAGCCATCTTAGTTACGAACAGCTTCAAGTTGCTTCGGTCCATCATTCTTTTTCCTTTGCGGGAGGGTTGATTTCTAGACGTGCTTGGCTCCCGTTGATCAAACTTCGTCTGCGCTGCATGCTCCTCATCGGATACTTCCATCACTTCTTTCTCGATCAGGTTTCTTACGCGAGATCGTCTTCGATTCGGGATATTCTCATCAGGCCATTTGAAATCTTGACTGGCTTTACGTTGGTTGGAAATATCCTTATCTCGTCCATGATCTGCTGGCTCATCGTGGGCATAGATATATAATCGGCCTATGGAATTCCAAGTTCAAAAATCGGGAAAACTGAACGTCTATCGCTTCGGGAAGTGAACTTAGCTTCTTGGAGCGTAGAGTTGTGGTTGTAATGGCACGTGGGCCGTTCCCTTACCGTAAGGAAACTTCTAAGTTAGTCCAATAGGGCAAACTCCTTACATAGGCTTCTTACTTTTAACCGGTAGTCCACAAGGGTTTCACCATTTCTTAAGTTCAAACATTGGGCCTTAACTCTAACTTCTCCAAGAGTAAACTATAAAGGACAAGGGAGGTCATTAATTCTCCTTTTTGAGAATTTCTAAACTTGTCTAATCCTATCTAAGTCCTTTCGTAAACATATCTATCTTTTTCTATTCTAGATTTATTCCTATTACCTTTATTTCTATAAACTTGTTGCTCTGATACCAACTTAAACTGTCACGCCCCGAAGGGTACCCTAAACGTGGCAGTCCGCCACATATAATATCAAGGCTTAAGAATGGCTACCTTAGTCATGCGAAAGCCTTAGTATTATATGTAAGGCGTCTAACACGGTAATAGGAGACGCTTTTGGGAAGCATAGTTTAAGCAAGTAAAGATAAACATACAAGAATCCAGAAATAAAGTATATCATATCATTAATAACCAAAGGTCTATTACATAATTTCTTAGGGGCATACCCCCGCTAATCCCATGGATCGTGATAAACTTTATAACATCCAAAATACTACATTAAAGATTTCAAAGGAATTCTAATCTAAGTCTTCGAGTAGATTTCCTCCAAAAGCTTCAATATAAAACTTACACGGATACGGGAGACCTCGGGCACAAAAATAGGTGTTCCTGAGAATACAAATATCTATAGGGGTGTAAGCTTATGGGCTTAGTGAGTAAATCCCAAAATTCATACTCGAAGAAAATTATCAATCAAGTTTATTATTCAAACATATGAAATGCAACAACCACGTGAGCATACAAGACATATGACTTTCCGGGAATCATATGTTGAATGAATTACGCCCTTCATTCGGGGTTGGGTATTCAGGCCAATTACAGCCACAACTTTTAAAAACACTTTTATAGATCTTACCGGCTCCTATACGCCATCAAAAACTTGTAGTTATTACAGGCTCCTACTAGCCACCAATTTAAGTAGTTCTTACTGGCTCCTACTCGCCACTGACATGATATACCGGTTATGTCTACCACCACTATTATACACTTGTCCCACCAATTGTATAGTAGTGAATGCAATGTGACTCAACATATGAAGTGCATGAATAATTTCTTTAATTAAAGTCTAGTAGTTACATTTAACTTCTTTCAAGTGATCAATCAATTTCAAACATTTCAAGATATTAATTTACATACAAGTTTATTTCAAACAAATCGAGTTTCGATATACTTAGTATTCTTTCAACATATTATCATACACTTCCTTTTGATTTTTCTTAAATTCTAGTGCAACTAATTTTACAAGCACAATCAAGAGTATAAAAAATTATGGGGACTAAACTCACTCAGCCATAAGACACCTTTCTTGAAACGGATGAGTCGTTCGGGATTTCCACTAATCGTAATAATTTTCGGGATATGAACAATCCTCCTCGAGATTATCTAAAAGAAAGAAAAATACTTAAGATGAGTATTTCTACCTACTCGGAAAGGTCTACGCATTTCTAAACTTATTTTCATAAAACTAGGTCGTTTGGGTTCCGAAAAGACAGCGACCAGATTTTCCACGAATTTGCAAACATTTGTTTTCCTTCTTGTAAATAAAGCTTATTTGAAAAGATGAATATTTCAAGTATTTTGTAAACTTTTTGAAAGGTAATGACTTATAACAAATGTATGAAGTAAATGAAGTTGTCTCAACTTATGAAATGTAAGACTTTGAACTTGAGATTTTATTGAAATATTCATTTTATTTTTGAAAGATCTTAAGTTATTGGAGACGAATATTCTTTTTCTAAATTTAATCTCTTGTAATTACTTTAATTTCCTAAAGTGTGGTTTTATTTTCTAAACTTGGATTCAAAAGTAGTAAAATGACATTTTTATTTCTTGTAATGATTCCAAAAGAAACTCTACTTCTTGATGAAAGATAAGTTTTCATAAAACCTTTTGTTTATGTAAGAAAAATCATTCCCATGCATGTTCATGGGTTTTTAGGAATCCATTTTCCATATTTATTTCTTTAGAAAGAATCTTTAATTCAAGAAAACACTTTCTCATTTATTTTTGTCGAGACAAAAACATTATGTTCATGCATGAATATGAATCATAAGCTATAGAAATATAAAGTAAAATAATAACTTGAAAGCTTAAGTAAATAATAAAGTAAATCAAGTATTGGGACCTTAGCTTCATCAAGGTACCCCGGGACTAAGAAAAGACTAGTCCGAAAAGAAAGAAAGAGAAATTGTTTTGACTTGATGAGGATAAGTCTAAGACTAGAATGACTAGTCTTAAAATCAACTTGAAATAAATCGCGATAAAGTAAATAAATTGTATGAAAGATAAATAAATTGCGAGATAATGAGCTTATATGCTCTAAATAGTATATATAGCTAGATAGATATATTAGATAGTAATAACATAAAGGAAATATAAAGAACATAAAGGAACATAAAGAGATTGATATTATGAACAAAACAAAGTATGAACTTATTGTTGCTTTCTTAACCTTTATGGTTTTAGAAACACACACTAAGTTCATACTAAGTAAATGAACATGTGGATTTCTTGAAGGCATATTACCTAAAAGAACAAAAGAAGAGAGGAGCTCCTTGTAGAAGACTTCTTGGAGAGAATTCTTGAGAGAATTTGAGAGGATTTTGGTATAGTAACTTTAGAGAAGAAGTGGTGTGAAAGAAGTGAAGGTATGAGGGGGTATTTATAGGAAAATGTGGGGGATAATTTGTGTTAATTAAATAATTGAAAAATTAAACAATTTGACGCATTATGGGGGGGGGGGGGGGGGGGGGGGGCGGGCGCTACTTCATGCATAAAGAGGGGGAAATTTTTTTTTTTGTTATTTTCTTAATTAAAAGTAAGAAATGAAAGATGTGAAGTTGTATTGGAAATGAAAATGTGTAAGAAATAGGTGTATGGGTTGTAAGAGTAGGTTGAAAGAAAAAGTAGAGATAGATGAATAGTGTAGAATAGTAGAAAATAGTGTAATGTAAAAGTAGACATGACAATTAAATACCGGTAGTAAGAAAATAAGCGTATAAAAGCGATATCTGATACTTCTAGCTACCGAAAAATTACGAAATTGATATTTTTGGAAATCTCATATTTTAACGAGTCTAACGGTATATTCGGAATATTTTTCCTATTTCGAGCTTCGGACACGTTTTTCAAGATCTATGTCCGATCGGGTTCAAAGGACACTCGAATTTTGAAAAACTGATATTTTTATAAAACATATAGCTATTACGAACTATTACAACTAATTTTCCCAACTTCGTTTTCTATGGCTTGAGAAAACGGCAATGCCGGACTTAAGCGGTTACGGTAAACTAGGGTTTGGTTGACTTTGGGAAATCCGGTTGACTTCCGATTAGGGTTTAAACTATAATTCGGATCCAAAAATTTCGAGGATATACAACTCTCTTCCACAAATTCTTCACAAAATCCTCCTCTATACACAAATCATCCACCACATAATACCCCATTCATCTATCATCTTCACACCACAAAAACATTTCTGGTAAACTTCTTCCAATCATTTAGGTTACCCATGTCATGTAACTTAGCATGACCATGGCATTTTTTTGAAACTCACATGAGTTGTAGAAGCAACAATATGTTCATGTTTTGTTCTTGCACATGAATTCCAATTTTATTATCTTGATATTATTATGATATTATTATTATTGTTATTATCATTGTGATTATTGTTATTATTTTTGTTATTATGCTTCTAATCTAACTCTATATATATATATATTACTAAGTAAATGTACATCTATATATTTTTAGAGCCTAATGCTTACTAACTTTCCCTAGCTTGCTTTTATTATTACTTTTTCTTTTCTTTTCTTTCTTTTTCTTTTTCTTTTTCTTTTTCTTTTTGGGACTAGTTTATTCTTAGTCCTTGGATGCCTTAATGAAGCTAAGGCTCCCAATACTTGACCGGGTTACCTGATGAAGCTAAGGCTCCCAATGCTTGATCGGGATACATTGATGAAGCTAAGGCTCCCAGTGCTTGATATTATTACATTGCTTATTATTATTATCTTGCTTCTTACCTTTTTCTTATATTTTCATCACTCTCATATTACATGCTCATATGCATGCATCACTCATAATGATATTGTCACAACAGCATTCAAAGTGGATTTTTTTTTTTAATAGAGGAACTTGAAACTAAAAATCTTTTATTATATAACTAGTCACTAAATAAAGAAACCCGTCAACAACAACTTAGAAAATGTATTTATACAACTTCTTCTCAAATTTTTCCCAAAGTTTTCCTAAGTATCAACAAGGATAATTTTATCAAAGAAACAAAGGAAAAATGAAACCAAACTCTCCTTATATACATCAAGATTTTGTTATCACTCACCTAGGAAAAATTATTTTTACAACCTCTTTTCAAACCCACCAAGACTTTTCTTAAATAAGAATAAAAATGATTTTTCTCAAACAAGTTAACTAACAAAATAAAAATTTTCTTTTATTATGATAAGTCACATAAAGTTTATTAAAACTTAACAATAATAATTATTTGATAACTAAACTTTTCTCAAAAAGCTTAATTGAAGGAATTTTTACCAAAAGTAATAACTAAACTAAGTTTTATAAGTTAAGATAAAATCAACTCACTAAATTATAAACTCACTTAAAAAAATAAAAGTTTGCCAAGGTTTCTAAATAATAAACTCATTTTCAAAGAAATAAAAGAATATAAACAATTGAGGTTTCAAAAACAATAGATGTTATCAAAAACTTAAGAAAATATTAAAACATGATTTCCTTCCAAGTAAAATTGGTTAAAGAGTTAAAAGACCAAGTTTTAGAAATAAATTTTATTTTTATATAAGTTGGAAAATGAAAATACAAAAGACTTGTTTATCAAAGTGATTTCTTTAAAATAGAATATACATAACTCAAATTATTATAAGTTATCAATAATTTAATAAAACTCTTGAAAACTTCATTTTTATCACTAAAAGTAAAATTTGTAAAAGACCAAAGCTAAGAGAAAATTTATTTTAGAAAAGAAATTAGAACACAAAAGAAGAATATACTTATAATAACTCAAGAAATTTTGAAATTCTTTCAAAACACTTAGGAAAGAAATTGTTAAGATACAAGTCTTCATCACCGCAAGACATTATTTTACAAAATATAATCATTGAGACAACACCATTAGAATCTTGCATACAATATAAGTCTATGTATATAATATATATATATATTAAAAGGATTTTTCCAACTACACAAATATCTATATTTTGATACAAGTGTTTTCGGATAAAGAAAAGTTTGCAAACTTATGTTTTGGAAACTACAAGTTTCATAATGAATTTGTACCCTATGGTTACAGAACCCAAACAACCTATATGACCAAAATAACCTTATAAATGGATAGATCTTTTCGAATAGGTAGAAATCGTTATATTATATGCGAAATTCCAGGTTAAAATGAGCAAGTTATAGCCATTTTAGGTTGGAATTTCATTCCATGCAATTTTGACGAACATAGTAAATAGAATTAGAAAGTTTAAATAAAATTTCCATGAAATACTCAGGTGACGAGTAATATGAGATTTTTCTTCCTAAGGATTACTACGACTAAGAAGATTTCGAAATGGACAAGTGAGTTATTCCTCTTAATTTTGTTACTTGCTTGTGTTTGTAGAATAGTGACATTAGTATACTAAGAAAAGATAAAAATGGTTATGTATGGGGAATTCCGAGATATGTATATATGTGATTTTATGCTTATGCTATGAAATGAGAATTACGAATATCGCAACTTGAACTGTTTGTTTAAGTATTTTGTTACCTACATGTATGTTTGCTTATTGTTTGCTAAATTGATAGATTGCCCCTAAGAAACCTTAATAAGGTTTGACTTAAGAAAAATAAAACATTCACGCATAGCATCCATTGAGTCATATTTTTTTTGGAAGGCTGCTACTCTTATGTATAGAGTTGGATGGGTTATTCTCGTGCTGTGACATGGGCCCTATTCCTTCTTAGAGAATCCACATCGCTCAGGGAATGCGACTTTAGGTTTGGAGCAGAGCCAACTGAACGTTTTGGGCGGAGGCTTGGGGACTAGCAGTAGAAGGTCGAGGATCTTCATCAACAATTCCCTAACTTTCGACCCGGAGGGGTAAATCCATTCTATATATGGTTTCTGGATAACTATATATATTTGTATAATCATGTGATTGTTACATAGCATGCATATCATATACGTGAAAATTTAACTGAACTTGATTGAAATCATGGTGCAAATGAAAATGAATACCTCACGAAGCTAGTTGTAGCTTATACCCCCATAGATTTTTGTTGAAACAGGTATACCCATGGCTCTATTCAAGGATCATGATGTTAAGAAAGTCATAGATGAATTTTAAACTCTTGTGGCAGCAATGGGAACATAGGATGAAGTTATTTTTAAATTCCTTGTATGTAATGTATGCTATGTTAGTATCTTGGAGATTTCTAAGGGAATGTATTTATATAGATTTGGAGACAATAGCAAGGGTATGCCCCTAAGATATGTAATCAATCATGTTTATGTTTTACGATAAGTATTCACTTTGTTTTGTTACTTGGTTGTTATCAATGTAAATTGCGTTACTCCGATATGTGCCTTTGGTTGTGATGCACACTTTGTACATGATATGAAAACCTTTATGTGACTAAGATAGTAATTCTTAAGCTTTAGTATTGTGTACATCGGACTATCACGTTTAGGGTACCCATTGAGGCGTGACACAATTAATAAAATAGGATTGATAGTTGTTTTGAGTGAGAAAGAGATTACATATATATATTTACCATAAAAGATCATAACATATAAACTTAGGTCAAAACGTAGTAATTACAACCATGATCTTTAGGGATTTGACAGAACCTTATTACAAACAAGCCTACAAGGAAAAATAAAATTTAACTTATACTATTAAACGATCAATATTGAGTCTTCATCACACATTTGGTCTTTCTTTCAAAAGAGTACATAAATCCATCCTACACTAACTCCCACACCTGAGCTTGGTTTCGGTCATCTTGCTTAAAACTCTGTAAATCAATATTTTAAGAGAGCATGAGCATATAAAGCTCAGTAAATAACATAATCTTAACACATATTATTAGTATCAAACAAGTTTAGATAGCAACCATATGTAATGCACTCATCAAATGTAAGTAGCAAATATGGTTTGAATAACTAGAATTCAAAACTATGGGGATTTACGCCTTCCCTGGAGGTCGAAGGATTAGTTAAGTAATTCATTCCTGTGAGAATCCCAAAACTAAAGAAGGAGAACTCTTTCAAATCATTTACTATTTATAAATATTTATGACATATAATCTCTACTTCATTTAGAACTTGGAAATTCCCACTAAGTATTAATACTCTATAGTCAACTCCAACATAGGAAACCTCCTTCGAAGCCTGCTTAGTTCTTATGAAACTGACAGTGTCACACCCCGAAGGGTACCATAAATGTGATAGTTCACCGTACACAATACTAAAGCCTAAGAATGACTACCTTAGTTACGTAAAGGCTTCATGTCATGCTCCAAAGGATACCCTAAATGCGACAGTCTATCATACTCGATATTTAAACTCAAGCATGACAACCTTAGTCGCTTTGTGAGTTTAGACACAAGATGTAAGGCTCATGTTCAACATATAGGGAACCATACTTTGAATCAAAATAGCTTAAAGAGACATACATAACAATAAGAATATAAATCATAACAGTTATAATCAGATTAAACTATTACAAGATCTGAGAGGCATACCCCCGTCAAAATATCAAGAGTCCTTAGGTCCTCAAAAGTTTCTTGCATCAACATATATATATATATATATATATATATATAAGATTAAGGAGAATTAACTAGAAGTCTATTCCTAGCATCTAGGTCCCGACTTCTTCAAAAAGGTCTTTAAATTCTAAAAGCTGTACCTGAGGAACGTGGCCTCTCAGGGATAGCCATAAATAATCATACATGCAATAGGAAACTATAGGGGTATAAGCTTACAAGCTTGGTGAGTTTCACTTCTAAATTAAATACTTCAACATATAATAGGGAAAACAAGTTATATTATCCATGTCATGCCCCAAAGGGTATCCAAAACGCGACGGTCCACCACACTCGATATTTAAACTTAAGTATGACAACCTTAGTCATCCCATAAGTTTACATATCGGGTGTACGGTGTACTTGCACCACTTTTAGGATCATACTTTGATTCGAATAGTCTAAAGAATGCATACATTAGCATTAAGAATAGAAATCACAACGAGATAAATAAGTTAAGTCTGTACAAAAGTTAAGGGGGCATACCCCTGCCAAAAATAATGATAAAAGTCTATCCAGTCTAAAACCACATTACAGTCATCAGGGTTTATATTAAAGAGATTTTTCTAGAAGTCCATGCCTCTAGCTAGGTCCCGACTTCTTCAAAAGCTCCTTCATCCAAAAGGTAACCTTGTGAAATGTGTTCTCTCGAAACAACAAAAAATAAGAACACCACAACAAAACTATCGGGGTGTAAGCTACAGGCTTAGTGAGATTCAATTCCAAATATTCAATACTCAACAATAGTATATAACAGACAAGTCATTAGCAACCATATGAATGCATAAGCATATGAGCATACAATACATAAGACCATCCAAAAATCTTATGTTGAATGGATTTACGCCTTTCATTCGGGGTTAGGTGTTTCAGGCCATATGACCATCATTTAAATACTTCTCACTTCTTATTATGGTTGATACAGGTGCCCATCCACCACGTTTAAATTTTTACTATGGTTTATATAGGTGCCCACCCATGCACTTTTCAATTCTGGTCCATCCGCCAACAACCGAGTTTACCGACCCCTCGTTGCCCAAATTACTATGCCTTCTTCCCACAAAGGTATAATAACTCATGCAATGTGACTCACTACGTGATATGTATGTACAGTTTATTCATATAATCGTGGCATATTAATTAAGCAGATTAAGTACGATGATAGTGAATTTCAAACAATCCAAGTCTATACTAGCTCATACAATGATTTATCAACAAGTCTCGTCTCGATATACTTATCATTCATTCAACCAAAATTAGGTCGCAATCATCGAAATTTTATCTTTTCCTAATTCTAATGCCACTACAATTACAAGTGTCATGCCCCGAGGGTACCCTAGTAATAGTAAACAAATTACGCTTAAATACTATCACTAGATTACCTTCAGAGAATGACAGGTTTCAAAACAACAGGATCTTTTTAGTTGCTTGATAAGAAATAACAAATATATGAAAGAAATAACTTAGTGAATAAACATTACAAAACTATTACAAACCATATAGTTCCTTTGTTGTACACAACCAAATAATCTAATATAATAGTACATAACCATCAAACTAAAATATATCTGTAGACTTCTAGCTTCAAAGCTCTTACCGGAGCCATATTCCTGGATGTAACTAACCAGGGTCGTAATGTGAACCTGAAAAGACTGTAGAAGTATGAGCGAAACCACAGCTCAGTGAATAACCAGACATACCATACATCACACAAGTCCTTAACAAATCATATGCAATGTGAGCACTCAATCATATGCATAGATACAAGTTTGGATGATCTAGAATCCAAATAGGAAAAAGATTTTCGCCCTCTTTTTAATGGGTTGAAGAACCAGTACTCAATGACCCACCTACCTAGGAGAGACTAAGTACACAGGAGAATCAACGATTTCTCGTTTTAATGTTATCCCTTTGAATATAGTTGATTGAACAAACCATCTCCTGCAATACCCTTAGAAACTCCCTAAGTATTAATCATTTCAAAGCGATTCTACGGGCGACGTTCTTCGGTACCTTTTAGTTCCTCATAGGACTGCCAGACCAAAGAGAACCTTGGAAGAACTTACATATTAGATAGACCAAGCAAAAACAGAGATCCGAAATATTAATACGTAGCAGGCGATCACAACCATATATGCAATAATGCAATTTATGCAATGCATGTTCATATTATTTTGTTAAGTCAATAAGTCTTAATCAATTTCAAAGTGACCATACATTACACACAATCATCATTATACAACTGCACAACATCAATCATTGCATTATCGCTTTTATAAAGATATTTCAACAATCATACACTCAAATCAAGTCATACTTTCAACAAACATTCATTTGATTACCTTGCATTATATATTTGACTATTTACAATCACAACCAGTACAATATGACTGAATTACTCACCTGCTCATACTGCCTCAATCGTAATAATCCACTGGTAGATCCTCTAATGAGTCAAAGTCACCTATTTAAGATAAAGCATTCATTAATTCAAATTAACTAAATTCCTATATGTGATTAGTGTCCTAGACTCGATATTTTGGTAATTATTATTACTTAGTGTAATCGTGTTTCTCCTATTTTATCTTGCATAATTGTTTTGTTATTTTTAGAAGTCACATTACTCAAGAAATTAGCTTATTTCAATTTCCATTCTTACCTATTTTATCTTGTTAAAACAAATATCAGACTAATGCTAACTTTAATTAATATTCAATATCCTTTCTTAAGCTTAGGATTGCAATAAATATTAGATATTAGTTTAAATATGTTTGGAATACTTGTATTTATTTAATTTTTTAATAAATTCTCATACAACATATATATATTCAATAAGTATATTATATATACATATATATATAGTTTTTATTTAGGTCAGAAAAACTTGCGTTGGAGAAAATTTGGCTATAGGCCGGCTCAAAGCCGCCGGCCTTCATCCCCAGGTGCCGTTGTAAAATTGTTTTAGAAGAAATTTTCATATCGAGTGCACTGGCTTTGAAAGCTGTCGGCTTTCAACGTACACCGGCCTTACGCCGTCGGCGTAGATCTCCAGGAAGCCGGCTTATGTTCAATTTTTACGTGAAAAATTATTTTACGTATCCTCTGATTAGTGTAAGCTACCTATACGCAGCCGGTCTATCCATCTAAGCCGCCGGCGTTTAGCGTTTACACTGCCGGTCTTGAGGCAGTGTTGTACTGTTCATCATCTTCTTCCTCGGTTCAATTCTTTTTCTTTGATTTTTATGCGTTAAAAACATACTCAAACTACTTATAAGTATTCATACATCATATATAAGGACATAAAACACGTTTGATCACGTTTAAAAACATATATATATATATATATATATAGATCTCGATTCTTAGAAAATAAAGCTAGGGTTTTGGATTATTATCTCGTTAGAGCTTGTTTGATGTAATCCGAAGCTCGTGTTTGTGTTTATTAAGTTCCTAAGATAATTATAAGTCAGTTACAAACCATATATTTGAACGAAAATCCTTTGAATCGTATCAACTTACCTTTGAGCTCGTATTTGAGGGTTTTTAGCTTTGTTTTTCTTTCAATTCGAGCTTGGGTGTTAAGATCGGTTTGTTTTCTATTTTCTGTTCGTTTTGGTTGTTGTTTGAGAGTATTTTCGTTCTGGATGGTGTGGGAATTTATGGTGTTTGTTTGTTTATTCATTAAGGTCCTTTAATACACACACACATATATATATATATATATATATAAGAGGGAAGAAGGATGATGCTGCGGCTGCTCCTCCTAGTTTTTCCTCCGAATTCATCCCCGTTTGGCTGTTATTTGCATTGCATTTAATGTTGTATTGAGTTGTCATCTGATGATTGGTCCTTGGGTTGCTTGGTTTGACAATTTGGTGCATGATTGTTGGATTTTCAGCCGCTTTTTTTCTCCTCCGAATCCTCCATCGAAAATCAGCAGTCAAATTCATATATATATATATATATATATTAGTTTATTTATTTAATTAAGTTTTGAGTTAATTTAATGAGTTATACAGGCATAAATCCGCTAATATTTGGAACTTTTTGTACAAAAATATGTGTATAGGGTCATACAAAACATTTAGATTTTCAAATAATGCCAATTTAGGTTATATATAAACGTAGTTATTTATTCGTATAATTTTATCTCCCGCGATTTAGATTTCTTAAGCTCGTTAGGTCAATTTTTGTTTCAGGCTCTGATATCTTAAGAAAACTCGGTTTAGAACAATAGCGTGATCCGATTATTTGTTTGGGGTTTAGATTTTGAGTTATTCATCAGTTTATATTTTCGTTGTGTATTTAAAATCTTAACGGTTCATTTTTGGATCATCGTTTTCGGTTTAAGAGCATAAATAATCATTTATGCATTTTTGGACTTAATACATAACCTAAACTATATATATATCTTTAGTTTTGATACTGAACATGAATTCTTATTACTAGCTTTTAATTTTAACTAGAAGTCTTGAATTTAGAGTTTAAGTCTGAATATAAACTCATCACTACTCGTTATTCTAATCTCGAATCATTATCGGGATAAAAAACAATCATTTAATCCTTATATTCATATTTTCTATTTAAATCTATTTGTATATCAGGTTTCGGGTCTAAATTTTAGATCATATCTTGAATTATTTATTCAAGATACAAGATCTCGTTTTTGGTATTAACTAGGGTTAAAGAATTCTCTATTCGGTTCCTAAATTCTTCATCTATCCAAAATCTAAATATTAATCTATTATTAGACTTCGATTAGAACCCAAATCTATTATCTAGTTTATAGAATCTATTATAAGGTCTTGTACATATGTGGAAAAATTTCCGGGGTTTACAACAAGCACATATAAGACCACAACTATTCAAGAAATGAACTCACTCAGCCATGGAGAGAAATCCACTAGTCATAGTAATCCTCGGTGAGTGGAAATCCATCCTTCAATTCACCTAAGTACATGGAATGCCCGAAATGAGTATTGCTCATAAGGTTCTAATAACTTGACAATTCTAACTACCAAGTTCGTCAATTCCCGCATAAGATAAAGTCCTAGCTTTAAATGACCATATATAACTCATTTTAACTCGGAATTGAACATATAATATATCGATATCTATCGAATTTGAAAGATCTATCCATTCCTAGTATTATTTCCAAGTTTTGAAAATATTTAAGTCACGAAACAGAGGGATCAGTTCTGTTCGGTCGAAACTTCAATTCTGAAAAATAATTTTGTGAATGTTTGTGATGTCTTCTAGCATATAGTTTAACTATACATGCAATATTGATGACTTCCTATTATGAATGATACGATATGAACTTGATGCATGCATGCTTTTGACATTATTTACAAAAAGGAAAATTAAGAAACTTCTTATTTGTGAAACTCCATAACTTTACACTTTCATGAAAAGTAGTTTCCTAACTTTGACTATCTCATTTGTTTTGAAGTTATTTCCTTAAGAAAATCAATTTATAATTATCTAAATTGAGTCTTCATTATACCTATTACCCAAGCCTTAATTTCTAAATAAAAATTTGTATTTTACACTTTGCAAATATGTTTTCAAGTAGGATTTATCCAAAAATCCGAATTTCTTTAAATAAAATTTTTGAATGATTCCTTTGGGAAAAACTTGTTCAATGCATTAAAACTTAAGACTTTAAGATACCTATTACCTAAGGAATCCATTTAATACATAAAACTTCTATTTTGAACTTGGATGATAGGTGTTCTTATGACCTATATTCAAAATTATGAATTTCATATGTCGAGTACTAACTCAAAATTTTTCCATCTAGATTCCACTTCTTGTTTTATACATTAGTATCATCAAAACTCATTTCAACTTTTAAAAATCACTACTTAATGATACCCATTACTTATACCCTTTATTTTTCACATAAAACATGAGTTTTAAAATTGATAAAAGGGTTTTTAAAATAGGTTCTTGAAATCATACGAATTTGTCTTTGAACATTTCAAACAAAAACCTTTTATTTGTAAGTTCCTTGCTTTATTTCCCTAAGGATCTACCAACTACAACATTCATATACACAAAACCAAGCCTTTATAAGCATTAATACATGAAAACATAAATCATTCATAAGATCATGAATGTCAAGCATTGTATAAGCATCTAAAAGTTAGATCTACTACTTATGATGTATGAAATGAAGTTTAAAAGCACGAACATGAAATTTTTATGCTAGATCTCAACTTTACTCCACTTCTACATGCATGATCATGAAGATATCTCAACAAAAACTTAATCAAACACAAGATCCACTCTTGTGATGGCTTGATATTCATGTAGTATCATTTTCTTGTCCCTAGCAAGTGCTCATGGGGACTTTGAGTGAAAACACTCATGAATAATCTTGCCATCACAAGATTAAATGGTAGTAAGGCTTGAGAATCATCACCTAAGGTTTGATTTAGTGAAGAAATGAAGAAGATTGAAGCTTGTGGTGTGTGTGTGTGAAGGGGATAGGGCTCACGACAATGAGGAGGAATGGAGAGAGGATTTTTTGTGATTTTAGAACAAATGAAGTAAAGTGAAGGAGAGAGAAAATAAAATGCTATTTATATTAAGTGAAATTAAGGTTTGTTTGTATTATAAAAGAAGATAAAATAAAACAAATGGAGGTAGAGAGGGGGAGTGGTGCGCCGGTCCAAGAGGGAGGAAGAGAGAGAGAGACTTGAAATTGTTTCAAATTGTAATATGTGTAATTAAAAAGTATTAAATATAATAATTTATTAAGAGACAAAAATTCTTGGAAAAGAAAATATAATTGAGTGTTTATAAGGTTGTAAGACTAGGGTATGGGTGTGTGTGTAGTAGATTGTACTTGTGAATAGTAAAAAATAGTAGATAAGACATCTATTTTACCAGTAGTAAGGAAAATATGGGAAAAAGGCTATAACTGTAATTTTTATAACCCGAAAAATTATAAAACATATATTTTTGAAATCCTTTTAAAATTTCAATTCTAAAGAGTATTTCGAAATATTTTTCTGATTTTCTAGTTTCGAGGCTCGCTTTTCGCTAATGAAGTTCGGGAAAGCCCGGAATAGAATATTTTTTGAAATCAAAACTTTGTAAGGTTTGAAATATACTATAAAAAAATAATCCACATTAAATTATTCTATAGAGGTTCTTTTATATAGAAATCGAAGAAAAGCCGGACTTAAGGTTCCTAGGTTGCTCGTACTAATCCTAATTAGGGTTTAGACTTCCAATTTACAGAGTTTACTTGGTTACTAAGAAAATCGGGGTTTACAACCTACCCTGTCAAGCTCTGAAGGGTGTCCTCAACGTGGCAGTCCACTGTACACAATATTAAAGCCTAGGAATGATCGCCTCAGTTATGCGAAGGCTTCCATACTATGTACAAGGCGTCTAACACATACAGGAGACACATTGGAGAGATACATTTTATATTGATACACTTGAGTAACAATGTAAAGGAAATACGATTTACTATATTTCAGATACAAATCATTAAACCTCAATTACATTCATCCACAGACTTCCCTACATAAACTATTACAAGGAAATAAAAAATCTAGCCAATGACTCCAAGCATTCCTATTCTTTGCCAAAATCTCGAAGTCATTCTCGACTTCAACCATCACGGTCCACTTAGCATTCTTGAGATAACCTGTTCATTCAAACATCTATTAGGGTATAAGCTACACTAGCTTAGTGAGAATTCCCTTAACTCTATACCATATCAAGCAAGTTATAATCAACGATATGCTATACATGAACAAACACATGAACAAGCAATTATGTATGGGTATCCGGAACCCACACACAAAACGGATTTACGCCCTCTGTATCTTGGGTTAGGAATGGTATTGAAGTCTACACGACCGCTGCTAGTCCCTAAGCCCTCGGCTCATAGCACTCGACTCGACTAGGCTCATTCATGGAATGCATCCACATGCGCCTTAGTACCTATGAATGAGCTCTGATACCGGCCTCGTTATCCAAACGAGCAATCAGCGGACCATACCGATCGCCCTGCGTAGGAGTAACACGTTACCAAATGCAATATGTCCGATGCGATGCATAACCAATTTAATTTTTGCTTAGGTCAAAATATTCATACATTCTTTAGAGTGACCAACCAATATCATACATATAACAGAAATAATATGATCAGTTCAGTTATCCAATCAAATCGTGGTTTTGATATGCTTTAACATTCTTTGGCATACATTCATCACAGTCTCATTATATATCCCATCCCCATTCATATCAAATTTTTATCTTGTTCCTATACTTCTAGTGCGACTAGCTACAACCACAAATAAGGTAACAAAATAAGGAGAAGACTCACTCAGCCATTGGATCACCTAAAAAGGAATAAATACTCTAATAAGTATTTCAACTCAAACTAATCCAAATGATCTTATACGAACCATCAAATTCGAGATTTTCGTCCTAGGCAGAAATTCCAACTTAAAACGACCATAATTGGTCATTTTAACTCAAAATTTTGCAAATTATATATCAATTTCTATCTACTTCAAAAGATCCATCTAATTCTAATATTATATTTAAGTTTTGAAAAATTTGAAGCTTCAAAAAGGTCGGATCAAATTAGGACAGTAGCAAACTTCAATTCCAAAAAATAGTTTTGTAATTGCTTAAAATGTTTCTACTTGACAAATCAATTATACATGCAATATGAATGATTTCCTAGCATGAATGGCATGTGATGAGTTTAATGTATGCATGATCTTGATGATTCTTGCTAAAAGAAAATTTTATAACTTTTTATTTTGTAAGACCATAATAGCAACTACTTATGAAAAATCTAGTTTTCTAACTTTGATCATTTCCATTTGTCTTGGATTTATTTCTTAAGAAAACATAATTATCCTTGTTAAAATTGAGTCTTCATTATGTATATTCCATAAGGCCTTTGTTTTTCAATAAAAACTCCCATTTTACACTTTGTAAACATGCTTTTAAAATTGGTTCATTGCAAAATCCGATTTTTTTGTAAGAAATGTTTTTGAGGTGATTCCTTTTAGTAAAAATCATTTGACACTTGGAAAGCTAAAGCTCAACCATACCTACCCACTAAGGACTTAATTTCTTCATAAAAATTTTCATTTTATACTTTGCAAATATGTTTTCAAATAGGATTTACTCAAAAATCCGAATTTTAGAAAATCCACTTTTTGAATTATTCCATTGGGAAAAACTTGATTAATGCATTAAAATTTAAGACTTTATGGTACCTATTACTTAAGGACTCCATTCATTACATAAAACTTTCATTTTGATCTTGGATAATAGGTCTTCTTATGGCCTTCATTCAAAATTACGAATTTCACAAATTGACTACTAACTCAAAATTTCCCATCTTGATTCTATTTCTTGTTTTATACATTAATCTCATCAAAATTCATTTCAACTTATAAAAATCACTACTTAATGATACCTATTATCTATACCCTTCATTTTTCACATAAAGCATGAGTTTTGGAGTTGATAAATGGGTTTTCAAAATTGGTCTTGGTTAAGATCCGAATTTACAAAATTTATTTTTGGTCATGTCTTTTGATAAAATCTATCTAAGCTTATGAAAATCCATTCCTTGCATATCCTATCTTAAGAGCCTTTCATTTCTTAAATAAAAACTTCATTTTTGAGTTGGAAAACATGTTTTTAAAATATGCCTTGGCCAAAATCCGAAAATAAGATTTTTATTTTGAAAATCACCTTTGATTCTTGTAAAAAGAAGTCTTGATGATATACATACATTAAGCCTTCATTATCTTAAGTAAAAATTTCATTTTGACACTTGGAAAGTGGTTTTTAAATAGAGGTCTTGTCAAAATACGAATTTCACAATTTTGTTTGAGTTCAAAACTAAGATCTACACTTAATATGAACATACATCTAAATGAAATTCATGGTAGTGCACTATAAGCTCATAGATCTAAAATTTACTCATCAAAATATTTCATTTATGTTATATATACCCTAAGCCCTTCATTTTAAATGAAAAATACACATTTTGAAGTTGAAAAACAACTTTTCTAAATATGGGTCCATTTTCATCCGAATTTTCAAAAGATATTTTTGTTGTAACTAATATAGATCTTGAGCTTTCTAACACTTTTCCACCATCACTAAGCTATTACAAGTTATCTAAGAGCATGAAACAAAAGTCTAATGTATGTATGAACTTAAAACAACTAGATCTAGTTTACTAAACTAGTTATATGTGCATAAACACTATGATAGCCATGTGAATCATGAATAGATGATGAATATACGCACAAATCACTAATAATAACATACCTTAATCATAAAACAAGATAATATCATAATAACTCAAATAACAAGATCTAAAACATTGTGATGGCAAGGATCTCATATTCAAGTATTTCCACTTCCCTAGCTTGAAGCTCATGGGGATTTTGTGTGGAATCACACATGAATGAACTTGCCATTACATGTTTCAAGATCCTAAAGTATAGATCTCTTACCTATTTGTTGTGTGGAGTAATAAATGTAAACCTCGGTTTTTCAAGTAGCCAAGATGACCCTAGAACCGGAAACCAAAACCCTAAACCGGAATAGCTCAAGTCTAGAGTGAGAACTAGGAACCCTAATTCCGGCTTTTCCTCGGCTTCCAATTAAGAAACTTTTCTAAGAAAATTTAATTTTGAATATAGTTCTTGATTATATTTCAAACCAAGAAAATATCAGATTTTAAGAAAATTTCAATTCCGGATCATCTCGAGACCCAGTATAGAAAAACGTGCCCCGAAACTAGAATTTCAAAAATTTACTTATGAGTACTCTTTTGAACCGAAATAAAATAAGGATTTCAAAAATATATTTTTCATAATTTTCTGGTTTATGAAAAATACAGTTATAGCTTTTTTATTCGTATTTCATTACTATCGGAAAATTAAATTGTCTTGTCAACTATTCCTCATTATTCACAAGTACCACCTAGTCTACCTATTAGCACACTCTACAAATTCAACTCTTGCCATCACTCAAATCAATCCCTTTTCACCATGCTTTTTGTCCCTTCAACTTTATTACAATTTAAGACAAGTGATACAAAATTACATCAAAGGCAAATCAAATGGAACAAATCAAATCCCCTTCCCCCACAAGCTTCCCAAAACCGGCGTGAAAAGCCTTCCCCCCTCCATGCTTCAACTTGAAATTTTCTTTCTTCATTTAACCTAAATCTAATCCATATATATACTACTTTTTCTCTCTCTTTCCTCATTCTTTCACATTTCAACTTTCACAAAGTGTAAAAGCTCTCAAATCCTCCCCATTTTCCCCTCTTGGCCGAAAGTTCCAAGCTCCCACACACACACACACACAACTTCCATTTCTTCTTTTCATCTTCCATTCCACTTCAAGTAAGTAAACTTTTACCCCTTCCACCCTTAGATCTTTGTTATGGCTAAGTGATTCTTGGATATTTCAACCAAATGTCCCCATGATCTTCTGGTAGGGACAATGAGATATCAAGACAAGAATACTGAACCATTACAAAGTGGATCTAGCATTTAAAGGAGTTTTCATGCCAAAAGCTTTATGTTTATCCATCAAAAAGTATTTTGAACTAAAGATCTTTTATAAAAATATAGTTTTTATGTTTTCAAAACTCATTTAAGCATTTGATAAAGTAGACCCATCATTTTATTACTCATAATCATGTAGGCATTTAAGGTTTCATTATTATTTTGTGTTTATGTGCATTAATAGTCTTTAATGCTTTTGTCTTTAGTAAATAACCTTCTTAGTATATAGATCTATGGTTAGATAAGTTTATAAGGACAAAAAGGAAAATACTTTTCATGAGATAAACTTGTGTAAATTCGGATGACTTTGTAAACCTAGGTCAAAAACACTTTTCTCAACTTCTAAACATATATTTTACAAGAGAAATGAAGCCTATGGGTAATAGATAATGTTTATTAGTATTTTTCATGAGTCTAAATGAGAATTTTCTAAAGAAAATGTTGGAAACAAGAAATGAAGTCCAATAGCAGTTTTGAACTAAAAGTCATATAGATCTATTTTTCCAACTTCAAAAATGGTATTTTCTTAAATAAATGAAGTCCTTAGGGTATAAGTATAATAAATACTTAAAGTTTTGAGTATAAAATATATTTTTCTCAAAGGAATCAACTTGAAAGTGGAAATTTCTAAATTCGGATTTTTGGAAACCTCATAGTAAAAGACCCACTTAAAAGTTTGTAAATGAGGATTTTATTAAAGAAATAAAGGCCTTAGGATATAACTAATATAAGGGTCAAAATTTCTTTAATAAAGTAGAGTTTTCCTAAAGAAAACCTTTATAATATGTAGGTGTGACCAAGTGTAGTAAACTCACTTGTTAAACAATGGTATGAAAAGGTTTCTAAGAAAAGTTTATTTAAAATTCTTTAAATCTAAAAATATATAAGAACTTAGGCTCATTAAAATTCATATCATGACATTCATAACAGGGAAAATCATTATCATTGCATTTAGTTGCATTTGGTACTTAGGAATCTCAAGTGCATTCATGAAAACCACATTTTTGGAATCGATATACCCGCTGTACAGATCTGATCCCTCAATTCCGAGGCTTAGATATTTTCAAAACTTGATTTAAACTTCATATTTAGAAAGCTCTTCCAAAGTAGATAGAAATCGCTATAAAATTTGCGAAATTCCGACTTAAAACGACCAAGTTATGGCCATTTTAAAACGGAACTTCAAAATGACACGAATTTTAATTTCACTAAGTTTTCTTAGAGTTTTAGTGCCCTAAGTTGGTAGAATACTTATTAGGGTATTTCTTATGTGAATAGAAGAACCCGAGGACGTTGAATCTTTGCCTCTGGATTATTATTACTAGAAGAAAGGCGAACCAATGGCGGAGTGAGTTTTTCTTCCCGATTCATTTATTGTATGTGCTTGTAAAGTAGTGCGCTAGAATGTAGGACAAATGAATGGAATATGAATAATGGGGAATGATGGGAAATTATATGTTGATGATGATGTGAGAACTCAAATTAAGAATATCGAAATCGGGTGATAAACTTTGGTTGTGTAGTTAGCTATGATGGATTGTCTGAAAAATTGTTTGATCGCCTAAGTAAAATGGCTTAATCAACTACTTGGACTAATGCTAAATTGACATGTGCATATAAGGGGAAGGAGCATTAGCATTTGTAGGTTAGTCGTGAACCATAAACGACATCGAATAATCGTAGGTTAGTCGTGAACCATAAACGACATCGAATAATCGTAGGTTAGTCGTGAACCATAAACGACATCGAATAATCGTAGGTTAACCGTGAACCATAAACGGCATATTGTTAGTACCGCAGTAGTCGTTAATCTGCTAACCCGGGATGGAGGGCGCAATTCCATCCACATATGATTTCCGGTTGGTCATATGTATGTTGAACTCATGTGTTTGATGCATCCACTTGCTTGATTAATAACTTGATTGAATTGTTGTGACATAAATGTTTTTGTGGGAGATTACACTCACTAAGCTAGTTAGCTTACGTCCCTACAGTCCATTCCTTTTGCAGCTTTCCCATTTGTGGCTTAGGCGACGTGACCCGGCTGAACAGGTACAGAAGCTAGGAGTTTCCCTAGAAGTTGGAATTTATGTTTAGACTTCCATAGGAAACTTCTAAGACTTGGATGACTTGTATAAGCCGTTAATTATTCTTTTGCGGGGGAATGCCCCTTAGATTTGTAATATTTATTTATGTTTCATGAATTATATCCTACTGCTAATGCATGCCAAATTAAGCTTTTATCTCCATTCGGACTTGTACTCTATTGTTGTAAAGGTACGCCTTACATCTATATGAGGCTCTCGAAAGACTAAGGCGGTAATTCGGGAATCTTATATGGTATGTGGCGGACTGTTACGTTTAGGGTACCCTATGGGGCGTGACAGTTTAAGTTGGTATCAGAGCACTAGGTTATTAAGCATGACAATAGAGTTTAAAACCGAACCTAGAATTAAGTAACTAGGATAAAATTGGAGTTAAAGCTAGGCTAATTAATAGTTTTCTTGTTGTAGGTTTCTTTGGGTGAAACCCGTGAAAGAGCTAGAAACTTCACAAAAAGCCTGAATGAGACTATGGTGGAATATCGGCTAAGTTAAGGGTGTTATGCGAAGACTTTGCATTAGTTCAACGACCTAGAACTATAAAAGAGATGTATAAATTGTGGAAAGAAGGTCTAAGGTATACAAGATGGATATCAGTTATAGATCAACTAAGATATGATCCGATTAGAAGAAGGAGATGGACTATAATGGAGACTATCTATACTTTGGAAAGAGTAATGGTGGAATATGCTGGAGAACCATGCTAAGAGAAGCTACATTTATTTAAAGAATGAAGGAGCCCCACCCACCCAGACTTTGGATGTGGCATGGTATAGGACCTCTCTATGTGCATGCCCATGATGACCTTGATGACCATAGGATTGGAATCTTGCAGATATCAGGAATCACATATTGTCGCAAGCTAGATATCTCGATCTTGTACCATTTTTAGGAGGAGCTCCAGCCCCACAAGTAGGAAATGGAGGAGTGCATTTGATTAATGCCCGGTTATGGAAGAAGATGATGCAAATGAAGGAAATAATGTGGAAGAGAACAACAATATGGATGTTTCTGAAGAGGAAGAGGATCCTGAGGAGGACCTGAATTGGCAGGAAGAGGAAATACCTAGATCTCCTACCCCACCAGCCATAGCTCCAGAGCAACCCAACCCGCTACCAGAACCAGTTGTATGGGATTTTGATAGGGATCTGGACATACCCGATAGTGGGAGGATAGAACCCGAGTTCGACCCCACCATGTGGAAGGACATATACCCGGTAGGCGAGCGTCCCCCTGAGGTTGATGCCATAGCCCCTGAGCCGGTAGTTCCGGAACCTGTGGAGAGAATGAATGAAGTTGAGGATATGATGGGTGAATTCAGAGATAGATGGAACAGGATGTGGGAGGAAGCTGGAAGAGAAGTGGATAGAGAAATGGGAAATAGGAGTGAATCCAATAATAGACTTGTTAGAGAGGAAACAAATCAAGAGGGAGATCAAGAGATGAGAGAAGAAGAAGAGGAAGAGGAAGAGGAAGAGGAAGAGAAGAAGAAGGAGGAACCAGAGCCTCTAGCCCGGCCCGCTAGAGAAGGAGATTGACTGTAAGGGCCTATCTGAGTCAGTTCATCCGAAAGGATGATGAAGGATCTTCTAGTCGAGGACGACTCCCTACCCCACACCAGATGATTCTGAGTGAACCATGGAGGAATAGAGTCGAGTATCCCATAGAGTCCAATAGTATTTCTTTTGTTTAGTAGGCAATGCGGGATGCCAATTTGCCTTAGGATCTCTTTATGGTTTAGTATGTTGTCTTTCCTTTCCTTGTCTTTTTCTTTCCATCCTTAGATGTTGTTAGAGACGTTATCGGCTAGTATCGGAAGATTTGATTGTGTTGTCTAATTTTGTAAGCTTATTTGAAAAACAACTCTTGTACGGCACATCAAATCAATGAAGTATTATGTTGATTCCAAGAATGAAGTTTCACAAACATCATACTTTTGCATTAGTGACTACATTCATTATACTTAATTGCATAAACATATTCCATTCATATCATCTTGATTCAGAAATCCTTTGTTATTATGATTTCTTGATTTGGAATTCCTTCGATTCTATGATTTCTTTGCTCTAAGACCTTTTTGTGAACGATTGGAATTTTAATTTTCTTTGAGTCTTTTGTAAATTCTATTTTTTAAATTATTCCTAAAATTTTCGCAAATTCCTTAATCAAAGTTTTATAACGCAAAACTTTGAAGAAGAAATAAAACTTATTAAGACATTATGTAACAGTCGAAACCGGAGAAACCGAAATAGGGAGCAAGAACCACTCCCAAGCGAGGCTAGTAGCGCGAACCAGCCAGATCACCCCAAGCTAACCCACCTGAAGCTGCTCAGCCCGATCCCCAAGTAGCAATGATGAATGCAATTGGGAATTTAACAAACATGTTTGCTGCATTCATCCAAAACCAAAATCAAAACCAACCCCGGAATCCCGAACCAAGTACAAGGGATTCGGCACCTCTACCACCCTCCACCACCCCCCCAGTATAGAGGAATGCAAGCGGAGATTCCCTTACCCTGAGGAGCAATCTATAATGCTCGTTATCCACCCCCTCCACCGCAAAGAGGATACCAAAGGAGTTCCCTCCCCGATTTTATAAAGAGCAACCGCTACTTTGAAGGGGCATTTGGAAAGCCCGATGAGGCAGAAGATTGGTTAGCTCAAATTGAGCGCTCCTTTGCAGCTTACGAGACTCCACCACATCTCCGTTTGGAGTACGGCACCTACATGCTGAGGTATAATGCACGGGTATGGTGGGAATCGAAGCGAAGGAGTTTGGCACCCCCGATTAGCTGGGAGACCTTTCGTAGAGAGTTCCTAGAGAACTACTTCCCCGCCAGCCTCCGAGTAAGGTACAGTGCAGATTTCTTGCATGTGAGACAAAGAGGCAGAACGATTGAGCAGTACGAGACGGAATTCAATCACCTGCTGCAGTATGCTCCTGAATCATACAAGAATAGTGAAGAACTACAGAAACAGGTATTCTTGGAAGTCTCGATGAAGACCTAAGGGTGAAGATACAGGAATCTGGATTACCGACCTACCTTGAGGTAATTGAGAAGGCTCGGTTGATTGAAGGGGCCAAGAAGAGAAAGTATGTTGAACCGGACAAAAGAGTGTTCGGAAAAAGGCACTTTGACGCCTCCAGCTCAAGCTATAGAGGTTCAAGCCTTACCATGGAATTAAGGATAACCCTGGTGGGAAGTTCAACCAAACCAAGTCCAACATTTCTTGTTGGAAGTGCAAAGGAAGCCACTACCCAAGACAATGCCCTCAATTGAAGGGCAAGTGTTTCTTTTGTGGCAAGGCAGGCATCTGGTTTATGCTTGCCCAAAGAAAATGGCTATAACCTACTACCTTTGCAAGGAAAAGGGTCACGTAACCTCCGAGTGCCCTCAACGGAAAAGTGGGACTACCCGGCCTTATGGAAATTCGGGAAATGATAACACCCAAAGATCTGGTAGCAAGGGTGGAAGTCGTGCAGCCTCGGCCATGCATGGGATGCGGTATACAACTTTGAAGGCCAATGGATGATCGAGGATGATGAGGAGGAAGGCATGGAGCTGGCCGCTGGACCAAGCGAGATGTAGATGGCGGCTTAGTGACAGGTAGTAACAAGTTCCTTTTAGATAAAGTTCTTTGTTTCTTAGCAAGTTTTAAAAAGGAAAATTAAAACTGTGAAAGAGGAAAAGTTGAAATCTGGAAACCTTGGAATAGATAGCTGTTGAGTGATTAGGACCAAGTAGTGATAAATGTTTATGGTAACAGGACGCATAGGAGTAAATGGGAATGAAGCTTATGTGTTGTTTGATACGGGAGCAACCCACTCCTTTATCACTACCAGCTTGGCTAAGCAGCTTGGACTACCCATAGCCATGACAACCACAACCTTAAGGATTAAGACACCCACAGGTAGTGTTGTGTCGACCCGAGAGATAATAAAGGATTGTTTGCTGAAATCCAAGGCATATCTCAGCAAGCGATTTGATAGTTTGGAGATGAGTAAATATGAAGTTATCCTTGGGATGAATTGGCTAAGTAAGGTTAAAGCCATTGTGGACTGTCAAAGAAAGATGATAAGTTTTGATGACCACAGGAAGGAGAGAGTAGACTTCCTTGGAGAGATCATGGTGCGAAGAGATTACGGGTTAAGCTCCTTCGAACTAATGATGGAAGATGAGGAAATTGTGCCAATAGAAGATGCCTGGATTAGAGAGGAGAAAGGAGAAAAGGGACATACCCGTGGTGAATGAGTTTGAGGATGTATTTCCTGAAGTCTTACCCGGTTTACCACCAAAAAGAGAATTGATTTTGAAATCACTCTAGCCCAGGTACAGAGCCGATATCAAAGGCACCATACCGGATGGCCCCGGTGGAATTAAAGGAATTAAAAACCCAATTGCAAGAGCTTTTGGATCAAGGATTCATAAGACCCAGCGTGTCGCCATGGGGCGCACCGGTGTTGTTTGTAAAGAAGAAGGACGGGTCTATGAGATTATGTATCGATTACCGGGAGTTGAATAAAGTCACAATCAAAAATCGATACCCCCTTCCAAGAATCGACGACCTCTTTGACCAGCTTCAAGGGGCGAGTGTGTTCTCGCGCATTGATTTGCGCTTGGGTTATCACCAGTTGAGAATAAAGCCGGAAGATGTGCCTAAGACAGCCTTTCGTACACGGTACGGGCACTATGAGTTCTTGGTGATGCCATTTGGATTAACCAATGCACCGGCTGCATTTATGGACCTTATGAACCGAATTTACAAACCACTCTTGGATAAGTGTGTAATCGTGTTCATAGATGATATTTTGATCTATTCCAAAACTAGAGAACAACATGAGGAGCACCTAAGGATGGCGTTACAAACCTTAAGAGAAAATAAGTTGTACGCCAAGCTATCTAAGTGCGATTTTTGGTTGGATAGATATCTTTCCTTGGACATGTAGTGACGGGAAGGAATATGTTGACCCGAAAAGATTAAAGCTGTAGTGGATTGGAAACAGCCCGAAACGGTAACCGAAGTGAGAAGCTTCCTAGGTTTGGCTGGTTATTACCGCAAGTTTGTAAAGGATTTCTCCAAGATTGCCAAACCTCTGACTCAACTGACACAAAAGAATGAGAAATTCGAATGGAGTGATAAGAGGGAGCAAAGTTTCTAAGAGTTGAAACGTGCTTAGTGTCAGCCCAATTTTGGTATTGCCTGACCCGAAAAACCTTACACAGTGCATAGTGACGCCTCCAGGAATGGCCTCGGATGTGTACTGATGCAAGAGGGAAAAGTCATTGCCTATGCCTCCAGGCAATTAAGGCCTCATGAACAGAACTATCCAACACATGATTTGGAGTTGGCCGCTGTGGTTTTTGCCTTGAAGTTATGGAGACATTATTTGTATGGACAAAGGTGTGAAGTGTACACAGATCATAAGAGTCTCAAATACTTGTTCACACAAAAGGAGTTAAACATGAGGCAGAGACGGTGGTTGGAACTCATAAAGGACTATGACTTGGGAATCAATTACTTCCGGGAAAGGTAAATGCTGTGGCTGATGCCTTGAGCAGAAAGAATTATGGAGAAGTAGCAGGCCTAATCACAGAGCAAAAAGAGCTGATAAAGGAATTCGAAAGGTTAAAATTGAGTTCGTAGGGCAAGATGTCGAAGTGGAGATAGCAAATTTGGTTATGGAACCCACCTTGATCGACAGGATTAAAGAAGCCCAAAGATATGATGAGGCGATAAGGAAGATCAAAGAAGAAGTGCTCAAAGGGAAGTATAGTGACTTTACCCTGGATGATGAAGAGGTGGTTAGGATGAAAGGAAGATTATGTGTACCGGAAGATGAGAATTGAAAAAGAAATCATGAGCGAAGCTCACAACTCCGGTTACACTGTGCATCCGGGAGGTACAAAAATGTATCAGGACATAAAAAGCCACTATTGGTGGAATGGATTGAAGAGGGATGTGGCGGATTATGTTATGAAGTGCGCCGTGTGTCAGCAAGTCAAAGTGGAACATCAACGGCCAGGAGGATTATTAAAGCCACTACCTATCCCCGAATGGAAGTGGGATCAGATTTCAATGGACTTTGTGTGTGGATTCCCGAGAACCTCCACTGGATGTGATGCAGTCTGGGTAATAGTGGATCGTTTGACGAAGTCAGCACACTTCCTACCAATTAATATGACCTATTCGTTGGACAAATTGGCTAGGATCTACATCAAGGAGATTGTGCGACTCCATGGTATTCCAGCGGGAATCATTTCAGATCGGGATCCAAGGTTTGTTTCGAAGTTCTGGACGAGCTTACAAAAGAGCCTAGGCACCAAGTTGCATTTCAGTACTGCCTACCATCCTCAGACAGATGGACAGTCTGAGCGAACCATTCAGACCTTAGAGGACATGTTAAGGGCTTGCATATTGGAATTCAAAGGAAGTTGGGATAATCATATACCCCTAATCGAGTTTGCCTATAACAATAGCTACCACTCAACCATTCAGATGCCACCATACGAAGCCTTATATGGACGGCGTTGTAGGTCCCCTCTGTTTTGGGATGATGTGGAAAAGCTAGCTATTGGTCCTGAATTGGTTCAGGAAGCAGCTGATAAGGTCCGGGTTATTCAACAGAAAATGAAAGAAGCTCAAGACAGACAAAAGAGTTGGGCCGATCTGAAGAGAAGAGAACTGGAATTCCAAGTAGGCGATCATGTCTATTTGAAGATAAACCCAATCAAGAGCATAAAGAGGATGCGGGCTCAAGGGAAATTAAGCCCAAGGTATATTGGACCCTTTGAGATCTTGGAAAGAGTGGGAGATTTGGCCTATCGGCTAGCCTTACCGCCGAACTTGTCGGGAATTCATAATGTGTTCCACGTATCGGTATTAAGGAAGTATGTACCTGACCCTGAGCGGATAGTGGAGTTGGAACCCATACGGTTAAAGGAAAATCTCACCTATGAGGAACATCCAGTAAAAGTCTTGGATAAGAAAACTTAGAAGCTTCGGAATAAAGAGATTCGATATGTTAAATTATTATGGAGAAACCACGCTTATGAAGAAGCAACTTGGGAAGCTGAAGAGGAAATCCGAAGGAATACCCCGAGTTGTTTGAGAATCAAGGTACGTCAGTTCAGTTTTGAGGACAAAACTCTTTTTAAGGTGGGTAGGTTGTAAACCCTGGTTTTTCAAGTAGCCAAGATAACCCTAGAACCGGAAACCAAAACCCTAAACCGGAATAGCTCAAGTCTAGAGTGAGAACTAGGAACCCTAATTCCGGCTTTTCCTCGATTTCCAATTAAGAAACTTTTCTAAGAAAATTTAATTTTGAATATAGTTCTTGATTATATTTCAAACCAAGAAAATATCAGATTTTAAGAAAATTTCAATTCCGGTCATCCCGAGACCCAGTATAGAAAAACGTGCCTCGAAACTAGAATTTCAAAAATTTACTTATGAGTACTCTTTTGAACCGAACTAAAATAAGGATTTCAAAAATATATTTTTCATAATTTTCTGGTTTATGAAAAATATAGTTATAGCCTTTTTATTCGTATTTCATTACTATCGAAAATTAAATTGTCTTGTCAACTATTCCTCACTATTCACAAGTACCACCTAGTCTACCTATTAGCACACTCTACAAATTCAACTCTTACCATCACTCAAATCAATCCCTTTTCTCCATGCTTTTTGTCCCTTCAACTTTATTACAATTTATGGCAAGTGATACAAAATCACATCAAAGGCAAATCAAATGGAACAAATCAAATCCCCTTCCCTCACAAGCTTCCCAAAACCGGCGTGAAAAGCCTTCCCCCCTCCATGCTTCAATTTGAAATTTTCTTTCTTCATTTAACCTAAATCCAATCCATATATACTACTTTTTCTCCCTCTTTCCTCATTCTTTCACTTTTCAACTTTCACAAAGTGTAAAAGCTCTCAAATCCTCCCCATTTTCCCCTCCACACACACACACAACTTCCATTTCTTCTTTTCATCTTCCATTCCACTTCAAGTAAGTAAACTCTTACCCCTTCCACCCTTAGATCTTTGTTATGGCTAAGTGATTCTTGGATATTTCAACCAAATGTCCCCATGATCTTTTGGTAGGGACAATGAGATACCAAGACAAGAATACCGAACCATTACAAAGTGGATCTAGCATTGAAAGGAGTTTCCATGCTAAAAGCTTTATGTTTATCCATCAAAAAGTATTTTGAACTAAAGATCTTTTATAAAATATAGTTTTTATGTTTTCAAAACTCATTTAAGCATTTGAAAAGTAGACCCATCTTTTATACTCATAATCATGTAGGCATTTAAGGTTTCATTATTATTTTGTGTTTATGTGCATTAATAGTCTTTAATGCTTTTGTCTTTAGTAAATAACCTTCTTAGTATATAGATCTATGGTTAGATAAGTTTATAAGGTCAAAAAGGAAAATACTTTTCATGAGATAAACTTGTGTAAATTCGGATGACTTGTAAACCTAGGTCAAAAACACTTTTTTCAACTTCTAAACATATATTTTACAAGAGAAATGAAGCCTATGGGTAATAGATAATGTTTTGTAGTATTTTTCATGAGTCTAAATGAGAATTTTCTAAAGAAAATGTTGGAAACAAGAAATGAAGTCCAATAGCAGTTTTGAACTAAAAGTCATATAGACAAAATTCGTAATAATTGATGTATGGTTAGAAAACACTATTTTTCCAACTTCAAAAATGGTATTTTCTTAAATAAATGAAGTCCTTAGGGTATAAGTATAATAAATACTTAAAGTTTTGAGTATAAAATATATTTTTCTCAAAGGAATCAACTTGAAAGTGGAAATTTCTAAATTCGGATTTTTGGAAACCCCATAGTAAAAGACCCACTTAAAAGTTTGTAAATGAGGATTTTATTAAAGAAATAAAGGCTTTAGGATATAACTAATATAAGGGTCAAAATTTCTTTAAATAAAGTAGAGTTTTCCTAAAGAAAACCCTTATAATATGTAGGTGTGACCAAGTGTAGTAAACTCACTTGTTAAACAATGGTATGAAATTGTTTCTAAGAAAAGTTTATTTAAATTCTTTAAATCTAAAAATTTATAAGCACTTAGGCTCATTAAAATTCATATCATGACATTCATAATAGGGAAAATCATTATCATTGCATTTAGTTGCATTTGGTACTTAGGAATCTCAAGTGCATTCATGAAAACCACATTTTTGGAATCGATATACCCGCTGTACAGATCTGATCCCTCAATTCCGAGGCTTAGATATTTTCAAAACTTGATTTAAACTTCATATTTGAAAGATCTTCCAAAGTAGATAGAAATCGATATAAAATTTGCGAAATTCCGACTTAAAACGACCAAGTTATGGCCATTTTAAAACGGAACTTCGAAAATAACGCGAATTTTAATTTCACTAAGTTTTCTTAGAGTTTTAGTGCCCTAAGTTGGTAGAATACTTATTAGGGTATTTCTTATGTGAATAGGAGAACCTGAGGATGTTGAATCTTTGCCTCCGGATTATTATTACTAGAAGAAAGGCGAACCAATAGCAGAGTGAGTTTTTCTTCCCGATTCATTTATTGTATGTGGTTGTAAAGTAGTGCACTAAATGTAGGACAAATGAATGGAATATGAATAATGGGGAATGATGGGAAATTATATGTTGATGATGATATGAGAACTTAAATTAAGAATATCGAAACCGGGTGATAAACTTTGGTTGTGTAGTTAGCTATGATGGATTGTCTGAAAAATTGTTTGATCGCCTAAGTAAAATGGCTTGATCAACTACTTGGACTAATGCTAAATTGACATGTGCATATCACAAGGGGAAGGAGCATTAGCATTTGTAGGTTAGTCGTGAACCATAAACGACATCGAATAATCGTAGTTTAGTCGTGAACCATAAACGACATCGAATAATCATAGGTTAGTCGTGAACCATAAACGACATCGAATATTCGTAGGTTAGTCGTGAACCATAAACGACATCGAATAATCGTAGGTTAACCGTGAACCATAAATGGCATATTGTTAGTACCGCAGTAGTCGTTAATCTGCTAACCCGGGATGGAGGGCGCAATTCCATCCACATATGATTTCCGGCTGGTCATATGTACGTTGAACTCATGTGTTTGATGCATCCACTTGCTTGATTAATAACTTGATTGAATTGCTGTGACATAAATGTTTTTGTGGGAGATTACACTCACTAAGTAGTTAGCTTATGTCCCTACAGTCTATTCCTTTTGCAGCTTTCCCATTGTGGCTTAGGCGACGTGACCCGGCTGAAAGGTACATAAGCTAGGAGTTTCCCCTAGAAGTTGGAATTTATGTATTAGACTTCTATAGAAAACTTCTAAGACTTGGATGACTGTATAAGGCCGTTAATTATTCTTTTGCGGGGGAATGCCCCTTAGATTTTTTAATATTTAATTATGTTTCATGAATTATATCCTACTGCTAATGCATGCCAAATTAAGCTTTTATCTCCATTCGGACTTGTACTCTATTGTTGTAAAGGTACGCCTTACATCTATATGAGGCTCTCGAAAGACTAAGGCGGTAATTCGGGAATCTTATATGGTATGTGGCGGACTGTTACGTTTAGGGTACCCTATGGGGCGTGACAATAAATTTGAAGGAAAAACAAAGTGTGTGTGTGAGAAAGGGGATAGGAGGTCACGGAAAAGGAGGAGGAGAGGAAGAGAGAGTTTTTGATTTTGTTGAATCAAATGAAATGAAAATGAAGAGAGAGAAAATAAAGAGATTATTTATATTAAGTGGAATTAGGGTTTGTTTGATATAAAAATGAGATAAAATAAAATAAATTGGAGGGAGAAATGGGGGAAGTTGCGCTGGCCATGTGAGGAGGAAAGAGAGGGAGAGTTGAAATTGTTTTCAAAATTGGAATTTGTGTAATAAAAGTGTTAAATGTAATAATTTTGTAAGAAACAAAAATTTCTTGGAAAAGAAAGTATAATTGAGCGTTTGTAAAGATGTAAGACTACGGTATGGGTGTGTGTGTAGTAGGTTGTACTTGTGAATAGTAATAAATAGTAGACAAGACATCTACTTTACCGGTAGTAAATAAAATATGGGAAAAAGGCTATAACTGTAATTTTTATAACTCGAAAAATTATAAAACTTATATTTTTGAAATCCTTATAAAATTTCGGTTCTAAAGAGTATTCCGGAATATTTTTATGGGTTTCTAGTTCTGGGGCTTGCTTTTCGTAATGGAGCTCGGGAAGGCCCATAATAGAAAATTTTTCGAAATCAAAACTTTCTATGGTCTAAAATATACTTTAAAACTATATTCCACCTTAAATTATTTTATAAAATTTCTTTTGATATGAAACTGAGGAAAAGCCAGATTTAGGGTTTCTAGGTTTCTCTCACAAAGCTTGAACTAAACCGGTTTAGGGTTTCGTTTTCCGGTTTTTGAAGTTTACTTGATTACTAGGAAAACTGGGGTTTATATTATAAGAATAATAATAACATTGCGTAATGAATAGCAGTGAATAGTACCAAAAGACCAGTCAAATGCCGATAGTAATAAAATACCAAATAAATTGCAAAATCAAATAATTCTAGTTATATAAAAATTATAAAACTAATATATTTGGAATTCTTAGGAAATTACGAGTCTAATGATACTAATATCGTAATTTAACATTTCGAGCCTTAGAGCATGCTTTTCAAAGTCTATACCCGATCGGATTCGAAATAAATCGAAAATTCGTTAATCTCATCTTTTAGAGCATCTTAGAATTAATACGAACCAACTACACCTTTTTCTCTTGTTCCGATTCCTTGGTTTAGGAATATGGAATTGCCGGATTTAGGCTATTAGGGATTCTTAGGAATTTTGGAGACTTAGGTTTTTCGGTTGACTTTTCGGTTTATACCTTTGCCAATTTGGAAACTGATGTTTTATGTTTATACAACATATTTGATTTGAGATATTTATTTTAAATTTGATTTTTGTAAGTATTTAATATCTTTCGACGTTTTCGGAATTCTTTGAATTGAGTTTTATTTCGAAGGTTAATTATTATTTACTTTTTTAATAATTTGTTTTTGGGCTTCATACTGCCCGATTTATAAGTCAGAGTTACGTATGGAATTTATCGTACGTAGTGGTTTTGGAATTTAAGTATGGTGAGTTCTTATTTTGTTTTTAAGAATTCTTATTTTCCTCAAGATTGAGAAATCTCCAGATTCGTTTATGATTTAGGACTTGTCGAAATTCGGTTTTAATTTAGAGTGATTTTTAGGGTTTATTTTTGAAGTTCATCTTGGAATTATTTACTAAAATTTTCCAGGGCTTACATACCCACCTTAAACAAAGTTTTGTCCTCAAAACTTGAATGGCTTACCTAATTCTTTAAACAGGTTTGGATACTTCTACCGTATCTCATTTTCTGCTTCCCAAGGTGCTTCCTCATGTGTATGATTCCTCCAGAGGACCTTTACATACTTAATTTCCTTATTCCTTAATCTTTGCACCTTTTTATCCAAGATCTGCACCAGGTACTCCTCATAAGTGAGGTTTTCCTTTAGTAACACCGGTTCCAATTCTATGATCTGATCCGGGTTGGCTACATGTTTTCAAAGAACCGAAATGTGAAAAACATTGTGCACTCTCGAAAGATTTGGTGTCAAGGCAAGGCGGTATGCCAACTCTCCTCCTTTAAAGGGACCAATATATCGAGGACTTAACTTTCCTTGTGAGCGAATTCGGTGAATACTTTTGATAGGATTTATCATTAAATACACATGATCTCCCACATGAAATCCAAGAATCCTTCTTTTTAAATCTGCCCAACTCTTTTGTCTATCTTGGGCTTCCTTCATCTGTTGTTGGATTATCCGAACCTTGTCGGTAGCATCTTGCACAAGATCGGGTCCAAGAACCATCTTCTCCACATCATCCCAAAACAACGGGGATCTACACTTACATCCATATAAGGCCTCATAAGGCGGCATCTTGATGGTCGAGTGATAGCTATTGTTGTAAGCAAACTCAACCAAAGGTAAGTGCGCTTCCCAACTTCCTTTGAGCTCCATCACACATGCCCGAAGCATATCTTCCAAAGTCTGAATTGTTCTTTCGGACTGTCCATCAATTTGCGGATGATAAGCTGTGCTAAATTGCAACTTCGTTCCCATACACCTTTGCAAGCTCACCTAGAACTTAGACACAAACCTTGGGTCTTGATCTGACACAATCCCAGCCGATATTCCGTATAAGCGAACAATTTCCTTCATGTGAAGTCTCGCCAATTTATCCATGGATTAAGTCATACTTATTGGCAAGAAATGAGCAGACTTAGTTAATCGGTCCACCACAACCCATATAGCATCATGACCTAACGGTGTCCTTGGTAAACCACAAACAAAATCCATGGAAATCTGGTCCCATTTTCATTCTAGTATAGACAAAGGTTTTAACAATCCACCCAGCCTTTGATGTTCTGCCTTCACTTGTTGGCATGTTGGGCGCTTGATCACAAAATCTGCCACATCACGTTTCATTCCACTCCACCAATAATGTCCTTTAAGGTCTTGGCACATCTTGGTTCCTCTCAGGTGTATTGTATATCTAGAATTGTGTGCTTCGCTCATAATTTCTTTCCTCATTTCTTCATCATCGGGTACACACAATCGTCCTTTCATCCTTATCACATCATCTTCATTTGTAAAATCAGTATACTTCCCTTCCTGAACTTCCTTCTTTATCCTTTGAATCACTTCATCATAACGTTGGGCTTCTTTAATCCTTTCTACTAAAGTTGGCTCCAACACCACACTTGCTATCTCCATTTCCAATTCTTGCCCAACAAATTCAATGCTTAACTTCTTAAATTCCTTTATCAATTCTTTATGGTCTGTCCAAAGAGTTGCAACTTCACCATGATTCTTACGACTTAGGGCATCAGCAACCGCGTTTACCCTTCCTGGGCAGCAATTAATTCCCAAATTGTAATCCTTAATTAACTCCAGCCATCTTTGTTGCCTCATGTTCAATTCTTTTTAGGTGAACAAGTACTTAAGACTTTTATGATCGATATAGATCTAGCACCTCTGTCCATAAAGGTAATGTCTCCATATCTTCAAAGCAAAGACAACCGCAGCTAACTCCAAATCATGCGTGGGATAATTTTGCTCATGTGGCCTTAGCTGCCTTGATGCATATGCAATCACCTTCCCTTCTTGCATGAGAACGCATCTGAGACCATTTCTCGAAGCATCACTATGCACTGTGTAGGGTTTTTTGGGGTTTGGCAAAACCAAGATCGAAGCAGAAACAAGTCTTTGTTTCAATTCTTCAAAGCTTTGATCCCGCCTTTCCATCCAAACAAACTTTTCATTCTTTTGAGTCAACTGAGTTAACGACTTGGCTATCTTGGAAAAGTCTTGGACAAATTTCCTATAATATCCCGCTAAACCCAAAAAGCTTCTTACTTCAATTACGGTCTTAGGTGGCTTCCATTCCACCATAGACTTAATCTTCTCGAGGTCTATAGAATGCCCTTACCTGACACAACATGTCATGCCCCGAAGGGTACCCTAAACGTGGCAGTCCGCCGTACACAATATTAAAGCCTAAGAATGACCACCTCAGTCACGCGAAGGCTTCCATACTATGTACAAGGCACCTAACACATGGAGAAGACTCATCAGAGTAATACATTTTACGTTGATATAACTTGAGTAACAATGTAAAGGAAATACAAATTTACTATACTTCAGATACAAATCACTATACTTCCGAATACAATCATTCAACTTCGATTACATTCATCTACAAACTTCCCTACATAAACTATTACAAGACAAATAATAAAACTAGCTGGTAACTTCAAACATTCATGTTCTTTGCCGAAATCCCAAGGTCATTCCCGGCTCCAACCAATTCGGTCCCCACTTTGCATTCTTGAAATAACCTACTCATTTAAACAACTATTGGAGTATAAGCTACACTAGCTTAGTGAGAATTCCCTTAGTTCCGTACCATAACAAACAAGTTAAAATCAGTCATATGCTATGCATGAACAAACACGTGAGCAAGCAATTATGCATGGGTATCCGGAACCCACACAGAATGGATTTACGCCCTCTGTATCTTAGGTTAAGAATGGTATTGAGTCTACACGACCGCATCTAGTCCCCAAGCCCTCGGCTCTTAGCACTCGACTCGACTAGGCTCATCCAAGAATGCATCCACATGCGCCTTAGTACCCTTGAATGAGCTCTGGCACCAGGTTCGTTATCCAAACGAGGCATCAACGGACCATACCGATCGACTTGCGTAGGAGTAGCATGCTACCAAATGCAATATGTCCGATGCGATACATGACCAATTTAATTTTTGCTTAGGTAAAAAATATTTATACATTCTTTAGAGTGACCAACCAATATCACACATATAACAGAAATAATATGAATGGTGCAGTTATCCAATCAAATCGTAGTTTCGATATGCTTTAGTATTCTCTGTCATACATTCATCACAGTCTCATCATATCTCCCATCCCCATTCATATCGATTTTTATCTTGTTCCTATAGTTCTAATGCAACTAACTACAAGCACAATTAGGGTAACAAAATAAGGAGAAAACTCACTCGGCCATTAGATCACCGATCTTCTAGTAATAATTATTCGGTGGCAGGAAATTGTTGATCTCAGGATCTCCTAAAAAGGAAGAAATACTCTAATAAGTATTTCAACTCAAACTAATCTAAACGATCTTATACAAACTATCAAATTCATAATTCTCGTCCTAAGCGGGAATTCCAACTTAAAACGGCCATAACTTGGTCATTTTAACTCGGAATCTCGCAAATTATATATCGATTTCTATCTACTTCGAAAGATCTATCTAATTCTAATATTATACTTAAGTTTTGAAAACATTTAGGTCTCGGAACAGAGAAATCAGATCTGATCAGCAACGGTTTCCGATTCCAAAAAATAGTTTTATAAATGTTTATAATGTTTTTATTATATAAATTAGCCATACATGCAATATGAGTGATTTCCTAGCATGAATGGCATGAAATGAGTTTCATGTATGCAAGGTCTTGATGATTTTCGGTAAAAGAAAATTTTGGAACTCTTTATTTTGCAAGACTTCAACTATAACTACTTTTTGAAAAATCTAGTTTTCTAACTTTGATTATTTCCATTTGTTTTGGATTTATTACTTAAGAAAATATAATTATTTTTGTTGAAATTGAGTCTTCATTATATATATTACTTATGACCTTCATTTCTACGTAAAAATTTCCATTTTACACTTTGTAAATATGTTTTCCAATATGATTTACTCAAAAATCCGAATTTTAGAAAATCCACTTTTTGAATGATTCATTTGGGGAAAACTTGTTTAAAACATTAAAATTTAAGGCTTTACTATATCAATTACCTAAGGACTTCATTTAACACATAAAACTTGCAATTTGAGCTCAAATACTAAGTGATTACTTATGCATCATCTTAAATTACGAATTTGACAATTGATCTCTAACTCAAAATTTTTCATTTTAATTCAATTACTTGTTTAACACCTTACTCATGCCTAAACTCATTTTAACTTGTAAAAATCATTGCTTAATGATATCTATTACCTATATACTTCATTTTTCACATAAAACATGAGTTTTGGAGTTGATACATGGGTTCTAAAAATTGGTCTTGGTTGGGATCCAAATTTACAAAATTCATTTTTGGTTATATCTTTTGATAAAATCTATCTAAGCTCATGAAAATCCATTCCTTACATATCCTATCCTAAGAGCCTTTCATTTCTTAAACAAAAACTTCATTTTTGAGTTGGTAAACATGTTTTTAAAATAGGCCTTGGCCAAAATCCGAAAATAGAATTTTTATTTTGAAAATAACTTTTGAAAATCACTTTTGATTCTTGTAAAAAGAAGTCTTGATGATATACATATATCAACGATAAGATCATATTTTATACAAATCTTGATGATCAAAAGAGCTAGAATGGATATTTGTTTTGATTGAATTTTATGTTTTAAGACTAATTTGGATAAAGAAATCAAAACAAGAAAATTTGAATCGAAAATAGAAAAAATTGAAGTCAAGGCCGGCAGTTCAACATTCAAAGCCGCCGGCGTTCAGACGGCTTACATCCAAGGCCGTTGCAGCACTGCCAGCTTTGCCGAGCATAAGTTTCAACTGCATTCAAAGCCGCCTCAAAGCTGCCGGCATAGAAGATGAAGAAGCCAGCGTACATGAAGGCCGATAGCTCAGAAATGAAACATCACCAGCTTTGAAGGAGTTACATTATAAGCCGGCACTTAAGCCGCCGGCATTGAGATAGCATACAACACAGATCTGAAGCGACATGAAGATATCAAACGCTTGGAGGAAATTGAAGAGACAAATCTGTTGGAGTGTCTACGCCGGTGTCTAAGCCGCCGGCTTAGGGACAGCGTTCGAGCAAAATGGATGGAACGCTTCATTTCTGACCATATATGCCGGCTAGATCTACATCTAAGCCGCCGGCGTAGAAGCGGCCTACATGTGTAACTGATATTAAAGGCTGCCAGTGCACTGCCTGCGCAAAGGAGAAATTGAAGATACGCCGCCTGTAAGCCACCGGCCTAGGATCCATAACTGCCGGCGTACAATGTGAAACAGCAAAGTTCATTTAATGTTTTGCACGAAATTTTACCTATAAATAGAGGGTCTTCTCCTCACTTTCAGAATCATCCAATCATCCAATCCACATCCAAGTAGCTCTAAATACATAGATTAGAACAAGCATTCCATAGAGATTTTTGAAGAGATATTTGAAGTTATTCAAGAATTTGCAAGTGAAGCTTTGGTATTTTGAATTGGTGATATCTAATCTTATTTCTTTTATGCAATTCATATATCTGAATATTTTGATCATAATGAAATCATTTGCAATTTCTTATCTGATTGTTGAATCATCATCCATGAGTAGCTAAATTCTTTTTGTGGGAAGTTGATGAAGCTTTAAACATGCTAAAATGATCTTTGAATCCATGTTATAAGATAGTTAGAATCATGAAATATTCATATTGAATTCTGATTATTCATCATGCTTTTGGTGTATAAGAATTCTAATAACTCGGAAGGGAAATTAGGGTTCATATGAATTCATAAATTGAGATTAAATTGCAATTGCGGAAGCGGCGGAGTTTAATCTAATTTAGAAATTGTCCATGAATATTAATGCAATGTTTTATGTTTTTCACTAAGGAATTAGGAGATGTTAATATAAAGTATTAGTCAATTATAGAATCGGAAGGTTTATAATTGTAATTTTGATTCCACTAATAATTTATTTAGCGGAAGTTATTGAATTATTTTGTGGTTTAAAAGGTTTTTAAACTCTGTTTTTAAATCTTGACAATTTCTTATGAATGTTCATGAATCTAATTATCATTATAACATGAGTTCAAGTTGATTGGCAATAGTTTAAAGTGGATTCTGCTCCTTCCCACATTTTTCCACCATATCCCTCTCTTTAAAAAGCTCATTGCATTCATATAGATAATTAATTAGATAATTAGTTTAATCTAATCATTTAAAAAGATCAATTGCCTAGATATTAGTATTAGTTGATAATTGTCTAGTAGTTAAAATCTCCGTGGGATCGACACTTGACTCATGCTATATTACAATAGAAGGCCTAGTACGCTTGCTGGAAAGATGCTTTAAAATTCAATACTAATTATAGCACATCAAGTTTTCTGGCGCCGTTGCCGGGGATCTTATTAATATTAGACTACCTTCAGCTTTGCTAGTAGTTTAGGTTTGAATTAGTTTGAAATTTTTCTTTTCTCTTTGCAGGTTTTATGCGAAGAAGTAGAAGTGCTGAAATTCTACCTTTAGACCCGAAATTGAAAGAACCTTGCATCAACAGAAGAAGGAACCAAAGAAGAGGAGCAATGGCAGAAAATCAAGGAAACAATGAACAACAACCAGTTGCAACCAGCTGCTCCCGCTCCAAGGGCAATTCGAGACTATACAGTGCCTACTATTCAAGATCCCGCCATACGAATGCCCACTGTGGAGGCTAACAACTTTGAGCTTAAACCGTCCCTGATTCAAATGGTTGAGTCACATCAATTTGGAGGATATCCGAATGAGACGCCAGATGAACACCTTGCCAAATTTCTTCAATACACCAACACTGTCAAACTTAATGGTGTAAGAAACGAAGTCATCCGACTTCAGCTTTTCCCTTTTTCTCTTAGGGATAAAGCTTTGGCATGGTACAATTCCCAACCTCCAGATTCGATCACTACATGGAATGATCTGACAAAGAAGTTTCTGAAGAGATTTTTCCCTCCAGCAAGGACCGCCAGATTAAGAAATGAAATTTCCAACTTCACCAAATTCCCTGGAGAATCATTATATGATGCTTGGGAAAGATTCAAAGAGGCGGTCAGAAAATGTCCACACCATGGTTTACCCGATAATCTACTAATTGAAAATTTCTACCTCAGTCTTGATGAAGCTTTAAGGTCCTTAGTAGATGCTACATCGGTGTCACTATGGGAAAAACATATGAGGAAGCTAGTGAGATTATTGAAGAATTAGCTTCCGCTGCTCATAATTGGAGTTGTGAAAGAACAAGATCTAAAGTAGCATCTTTGGAAGACAAAGAAGATATATCACAACTCAAGGCTCAAATGGCAACCCTCATCACTCAAGTAAGTAAACTCACAACTACAAATACTTCCAATAAAAAACAACAAGTGTTTTGTTGTGAGATTTGCTCAGGACCACACTCCTCTTTTGAGTGTCCGCATGGATCATCTTCAAATGATGAGCAGCTCAATTATGTGGGAAATTTCCAAAAGGGTAATTTTGGAAACACATATCATCCGAATATGCGAAATCATCCCAATCTATCAATCGGAATGATGCCAATGTTCTAAAGCCACCACCTGGTTTTCAAGGACAAGGATTTGTAAGAAATGCCCCACCTCAACAGCAAATTCAATCATCCACTGATGCATTACTGAGGGATTTCATTGTCACCACAACAAACTCACTCAACAATCAGAATGCAATCATTCAAGATTTGCAAGGGAAGCTCCATCAACTTGCACAACAAGTGAGTAATAGACCATCTGGGTCTTTACCAAGCAACACAGGAGAATCCCAAGTCTGTAAATGCAATCACTGAGAAGTGGAAAGGAGATTGCTCCAGTTGAGGAACTATCAAAGATCAAGAGGAAATTCCACCACAAAACAACAAAGGAAACGAAAGGTGGAGGATACTATTCAAAAACCACCTGAGGTGAAATCATATGTTCCTCCCGTCCCTTTTCCAGGAAGATTAAAGCAACAAAACTTGATGAGCAATTTTCAAAATTCCTGGATGTTTTCAAGAAGCTGCACATCAACATTCCATTCTTAGAAGTGATTCAAGGAATGCCTTCCTATGCCAAATTCATCAAAGAATTGCTGTCTAACAAGAGGAAGATTGATGGAAATGTGATACTCACTGGAGAATGTTCCATGATCCTACAGAAACAAACACCCAGTCTGCCCACTAAACTCGAGATCAGGGAAGTTTTACTGTTCCTTGCACCATTGGTGATTGTTATTTTGATAAAGTTTTAATTGATTCTGGTGCAAGTATCAACTTAATGCCTTTATCGGTATTTAAAAAACTAGGACTTGGAGATTGCAAGGATACACATGTAACCTTGCAACTTGCTGATAGAAGTGTAAAATACCCTAGGGGTATTGTGGAAAATGTCCTAGTTAAAGTTGACAAATTCTTTTTCCCTGTGGATTTTGTAGTTTAGACATGGATGAAGATAGGGAAGTTCCCATGATCTTGGGCAGACCGTTCCTTGCAACAGGTAAAGCACTAATTGATGTGGAACAAGGGCAGCTTACATTACGGGTGATGGATGAACAGGTTACTTTCAATGTCTATGAGGCAATGAAGAAATTTGATGATACTGATGCCTGTTACACCATCAATACCATTGATGAGCTGGTTTCTGAGTCGCTTGAGGAACAAACTGGTGTGGAGACTATGGAGTCCGTCTTGAGAGACGTGGACAATTGGAGTGATGAAGAGGATGAAGAAATACTGGAAGATGTACCAATGATCAAAACCAGATATTATGAATCCTTGGGTACAAATGAGCAGAAGCAAGTTCCATCTTTGACACAACCACCGACCTTGGAACTTAAACCACTTCCTGACCATCTGAAGTATGCTTTTCTTGGAATTGGCGATACTTTGCCAATCATCATTTCATCTGCATTGACAAATGAACAAGAACAACAGCTGATTGAAGTGTTGAAAAAGCACAAAGAAGCAATCGGATGGACCATTGCTGACATTAAGGGTATTAGCCCTATGATTTGCACTCACAAAATTCTTATGGAAGCTGAGTGTAAACCTACAGTTCAACCACAAAGGAGACTTAACCCAACACTTAAAGATTGTCAAGAAAGAAGTTTTGAAGCTACTTGACGCAGGTATCATCTATCCTATCTCTGATAGTAAATGGGTTAGTCCGGTTCAAGTACCAAAGAAAGGTGGTATGACTGTAGTGAAAAATGAGCAAAATGAATTGATTCCTACTCGTACTGTGACTGGGTAGAGTTTGTATTGATTACAGAAATTGAATGATGCCACCCGAAAGGATCACTTTCCCTTCCTTCATTGATCAATGTTGGAGAAACTTGCAGGGCATGACTATTACTGTTTTCTTGATGGATATTCTGGATACAATCAGATTTCTATTGCACCCGATGATCAAGAGAAAACAACATTCACTTGTCCCTATGGCACATTTGCCTTTAGGAGAATGCCCTTTGGACTTTGCAATGCACCTGCTACATTTCAGAGGTGTATGATGGCTATATTCTCTGATATGCTTGAGAATTTTATCGAGATCTTCATGGATGATTTTTCAGTCTTTGGAAAGTCATTCGATCTTTGTCTTGAGAATTTAGCCTCGGTTCTACAAAGATGCAAAGATACCAATGATCTGAATTGGGAAAAATGCCACTTTATGGTTAGAGAAGGGATAGTGTTGGGTCACAAAATTTCTGCGAGAGGAATTGAAGTGGATAAAGCCAAAGTGGAGATTATTGAGAAGTTACCACCACCCGACTGTTAAAGGAGTCAGAAGTTTTCTTGGACATGCTGGCTTCTACAGACGATTCATCAAGGACTTCTCCAAATTTCCAAACCTCTTTGCAACCTTCTGGAAAAAGATGCGGTGTTCAATTTTGATGACAAATGTTTGCAGGCATTCAATTTATTAAAGGAAAAGCTCATTTCTACACCAGTAATCATTGCGCCAGACTGGGAGCTTCCTTTCGAACTCATGTGTGATGCCAGCGACTTTGCGTTGGAGCGGTACTTGGTCAGAGACGAGGTAAGATCTTTCATGTTATATACTATGCAAGTAGAACACTAAATGAGGCCCAGAGAAATTATGCCACTACTGAGAAAGAGCTTTTAGCTGTTATCTTTGCATGTGATAAATTTAGGCCTTATCTGATAGGTTCTAAAGTAGTATACACTGACCATGCAGCTCTCAAATTGTTTGCTAAAGCTGATGCAAAACCTAGGTTGATTAGATGGGTTTTACTACTGCAAGAATTTGATCTTGAAATTAAAGATAAAAAGGGAACTGAGAATGTAATTGCTGATCATTTGTCTAGACTTGAATCTGATAGTTTAGACATTCCCATCAATGAGAAGTTCCCTGATGAACAATTGCATGCAGTAGAAATCCTAGATTTGCCATGGTATGCTGATATTGTGAATTATTTGGTTAGTAAGATTATCCCATATGGTTTATCTTATCCTCAAAAGAAAAAGTTTTTGCATGATGTAAAATACTATTTTTGGGATGAACCATATCTGTTCAAAAAATGTGCTGACCAAATATTAGAAGATGTGTACCCGAATCTGATCAGCTGAGCATTTTAGAACACTGTCATTCAAGAGAAGCAGGGGGACACTTTGGTGTTCAAAGGACTGCAGCAAAAGTGTTATCATCTGGATTTTATTGGCCTAACTTGTTTCGTGACTGCAGGAATTTCATTATGTCATGTGCTCAATGTCAAAAGACAGGTAACATTTCTAAACGGCATGAATTACCACAAAACAATATTCTGGTAATTGAGCTTTTTGATGTTTGGGGGATTGACTTTATGGGTCCTTTTCCCTCATCTTTTTCAAATAAATATATACTTGTGGCAGTTGATTACGTTTCAAAATGGGTGAAGCTGTTGCTTTACAAACAAATGATGCCCGAGTAGTTTTAAATTTTTGAAAAAGAATATTTTTACCAGATTTGGGTGCCCAGAGCTATAATTAGTGATGGGGGGTCTCATTTTTGTAACAGGCAATTTGAAAAACTTTTGGCAAAATATGGTGTTACACATAAAGTGACTACCCCCTATCATCCACAAACAAGTGGGCAAGTTGAAGTTTCCAATAGGGAGATAAAAAGGATTTTGGAAAAAACTGTTAATGCATCAAGAAAAGATTGGTCTTCAAAATTAGATGATGCATTATGGGCTTACAGGACTGCTTTTAAAACCCCTATTGGAATGTCCCCATATATGCTTGTTTTTGGTAAATCATGTCATCTTCCTGTAGAACTTGAGCACAAGGCATATTGGGCCATAAAATTTCTTAACTTTGATGAAAAAGCTGCAGGTAAAAAGATTGCTCCAATTGAATCAGCTGAAGAATGGAGAAATGAGGCATTTGAAAGTGCTCGTATCTATAAGGAACGAGCAAAGAAATGGCATGATAGAAACATCATCAAGAGAATTTTTTCCTGGACAAAAAGTTTTACTTTACAATTCTCGTTTGAAGTTGTTTCCTGGAAAATTACGGTCAAGATGGTCGGGACCGTTTGAGATGCAAGAGTTTTTCCATATGGAACGGTGGAATTAAAAACTAAGGATGATCGGACTTTTAAAGTGAATGGGCAAGTGCCCAAACATTATTTTGAGGGGGAAAATCTTGACAGTACTACTACTGTCATGAATCTCAATGAACCATGATCAGATCAGGAAAGTCGGGCTAAGCGACTTTAAACTAAGCGCTTCTTAGGAGGCAACCCATGTCTAATTTTAGAATAGTTTTTATTTGTTTTGTTTTGTTTTTACTAACTTAGCTATTAGTGTGCAGGTGATAGGTGAAAAAAAAAGTTTGGAAAAGGTTGAAAACCGGCTTAAGGCTGCCAGCCTTGAGCAAGCTCTCAGAAAACAAGGAAGGCCGGTTCAACGCCGCCAGCTTTAGGTCGGCGTACAGTAGTAGGTGAGCACGCAAAAGAGGCCGGCTTGGGAAAGGTCTAGGCCGCCGGCTTACAAGCCGGCGTTTGAGTACAAAATCTACACCGGTAAGGGAAGGTGAAGGCGCCGGCTTAGTGTCGGCGTATGTTGAAGATTTCTTGGTTTCTAAAATTTCCCGATCAAAGCCGGCACCTGGAATTAAAAGCCACCAGCTTTGAGCCGGCGTATCCACTTAAGCCGGCAGTGTAAATCGATAAGCGGCCAGCTTTGAGCTCTCGCTATGTGATTTTTCTATTTACACTGGCTGTAAGCCGCCGGCGTACATTACAGAAATGCCGGTGTAAGTACTGCAGAAGCTTATAACAGTTTGAATCTTCTCTCTCTTTTCCATTCTCTCATACTCACTCTCCCTCTCTCACTCTCAATCAACAAGTTTCATCCCTCATTCATCAACCCACGTGTTTAATCCATCTTCCAAGTAAGTTTTCAATAATCTCTGCACTAAATCCTTTGTTCAAATCCGTTATACTGCATTGTTTATATGAATCTGTCGATTTGGGTTTGATTATTGTCTTTGATTTTGATATCGGTTATTGATGAACTTGATTGCTTAAATGACTTTGATATGCTGATTGAAGCTACATTTCGTTCCATATATTGTTATTACAAGCTGTGATGTGTTGATTCATGATTGCTGCTCAGATTTAAAAAACTAGGGTTCTTGAGATTAGGGGTGTATCAAATTTTGAAATTTGGGGTTTTTATAAATTGATGGAACAGCTGCTGGATTAGATTGTTTTCATATTAGTTAGTAGCTCAAATTATTACATTGTGCTCAAATTTGTTCGAATTGAAATTTGAATTTGAATTGTGCTCAAGTTTAATGAAAATTTCAGTATGGAAATGTTTTTAAGGCTTTTAAAGAAAATTTTTTGAAAAACATTTCTATTTGAAAATTTGAAAATTCCAACATTCAATTCCGAACTGGCAAGCCTAAGCTAGCAGCTTTGATTGTATTTTGCAACTGTAAATGCCCCATTCAAGTTCATGATCAATAACTCCACTAATTATATGCCTTGATATCAAAATTGTTCAAAATCATGTTTTAGGCATAAATTAGAAATTGATTGAAATTGTGCATTCCTTAATTCTGATTGGGATCTAATTATTTGTAGGAATGGCTCCAAGAAAAAAGAGACCAAGGACCACAGACGCCTCTACATCGGGTTCAGAGAACCGAAATCTGTTGTCTAGTCAGCAGTATGCAAAAGATAGAAAGAAGAGGCTTGTCAAGAATTATTTTTTGAATATCCAGTACTTAGACTGTGTCTGCTGTATGAGTTCGGGATGGTAGATAGAATTAGAGAGATTATATAAGATCCAACATGGCTCAGACTATTTGACCTACAAGAGCCTGCCTACAAGAACTTGACGATAGAGTTCTTATCCACAGTGAAAAATATCCCAGACCGAGAGGAGTCCACTTTCCAGTTCCATGCCTATGGACATATCAGGGAGGTGAAATTGAAGCAGATAGGCCACATTCTGGGACTGTATGATAGTGAGGAAGAAAACAGGAATTTGCCCAACAGTTGGCCAGCGGACATGACACAGGAGACTTATTGGTTCCACCTAGTTGGTCCTGAGAGATCAAATGAGCATTTTGTCCCATCCAAGTCACTAGCCACAACATTCTGTGCTATCGAGCACAAGCTGCTCCATCATATTCTTACACACACCTTGGGTTGCAAGAAGACGAGTCACAGCAAGGTGACTACATTCGACATGTTTTACCTGTTTAGCCTTATTAGAGGCTACAGGATTGATCTTGGGGTGGAGGTGGCGAATTTTATATACCGGCAGGCGGAAGACATGAGGACTCGAGGTTGGGTTGTGGAGGCTACATTACTCGGTTATTGAAGGGGATGAACATTTTTGAGCCTCCATAGGATGATGAGGCTTTTGAGTGCAAGAGGATTACATCTGCACCATTCAGAGGCTGAGGATTGCTGAAAAACCCCAGGATAGCACAGCTACCGGTATTGGAGGAGGTTGATATCCAGGATATCTTTCCTGGAGATGCCCCATTCTAGATGCCATATACATCCGCTCCTCCTCCTCAGGCACTTCATCAGCGTATGGCATGGACCAACTTAGGCTGGATGTTGAGGAGCTGAAGCGCCAGAGTCAGGAGCTCAGAGATAGTCAAGAAAAGGAAAAGAAGAAGAACAAGAAATTTAGGAAGACTATCTTTGAAGCATTGAAGACAGCCATTTGCTGCATTAGCCTAAGACGGGGACTAGCATGACCTACCAGACTTCATCTGAGTCACATCACTCAGATAGGCTCAGTTCAGAGCACACACCATGTCATGCCCCAAAGTGTGCCCTACACGTGACAGTCCGCCACACCCAATATTTAAACTCAAGTAAGACAACCTTAATCTCTCCATGAGTTTGAACATCGGGCGTAAGGCTCACTCTCAACATACATAGACCATACTTTGCTTCGTAGCAGCTTAAGAAGACATACATAGCAACAATAATATAAATCATGACCATCTTACAGAGAATTATTCTATTACATAAACTAGGGAGCATACCCCCGATAACAATACTAAGAATTCTCATGCTCACAAAATTCCTTGTATTACTCTCCAGACACTGGTTCCGGGAAACAGGATTAGAAGTCCGTTTCTACTTTTAGGACCCGGTCTTAACCAAATCTCCTAAACCTCTGAGAGCTGTACCTGATGTCCATGGATCCTCGGAGATAACCAAAGGTATTCATACTGCAATAGGAAACTATGGGGGTAAAAGCTACATAGCTTAGTGAGTGAAAACTTCCGAATCACAATTAATACAAACATCCAAGCAAGTGATTAATCAACCAAGTGAAATGCATCAAACGAGTGAGTTCAACAAATGTATGACCATCTGGAAATCATATGTGGATGGACTTGCGCCCTCCATCCCGGTTAGCAGATTTACGAATCCTGCGGTACGACGCCGTTTAAGCTCACGGTCAACTGAATAATAATTCGTTTTATGGTTCACGATTAACCAACATGTATTCGTTTTATGGATCACGATTAACCAACATGTATTCGTTTTATGGATCATGAAGAACCAACATGTATTCGTTTTATGGATCACGAAAAACCAACAAATGCTAATGCTCCATCCCCATCGTGATATGAATGAGTTCAATTATAATTGAAGTCCGATAATCGTTTAATCCAATTTTTTTAGGTGGCCAAGCAATGTTAGCAGACAATCGATTCTAACTCATCTATACACAAACAATAACTTATCACCCAGTTTCGATATTCCTTAAGTTCGATTTCACATATCAACAACAGACAATCATAATTCCCAACTAACCCCATCATACATAATCATTCTTTATATCTTTACCTAGCAACTAGTGTGGCTATCATTACAATCACAAGCAATAATTGAAATCGGAAGAGGAACTCACTCGGCCATGGTACGCCGGTCTCTTAATAACGGTGGTCTGGTGATACGGTATCGACATGCTCAGGATCACCTACCAAATAAGAATAGCCTAATGAGAATTCCATCACTAACTAATTCAAGCTATGCATCTAAACTAATTAAAGTCGTGACTTTCGCTACTTGCGGAAAGTCCAACTTAAAACGGTCATAACTTGGTCATTTTAACTCGGAATTTTGCAAATTTTATATCGATTACTATCTACTTCGAAAGATCTATCTATTTCTAGAATTATTTTCAAGTTTTGAAAACATTAGGGTCACAGAACAGTAGGATCAGATCTGTTCCGTAACTTCTCCAATTCTGAAATTGTTTTGCTTTTAATAAAAATGTTCCTAGTTGATGATTCATGTATAGATGGTATATGAATGAATTCCTAACATGAATGTCATGTAATGAACTCAATATATGCATGGTTTTGATGATTTTTTGCTGATGAGTTCTTATGAGCTCCATAAAGGTTATTCCTAAAGAGCTATTCTTCCCAATTTTACATTCCTTAGGGTTCCTATGATTTTATTCTTGAAATCCGCTTGTTATCTAAATAAAAATAAGTTCTCAAAGTCTATATTAATCATGACCTTCATTTATGCATAAAAATCCACATTTTCATTGTAAACATGTTTTTTAAACAAGCTACTTGTAAAAATCCGAATTTTAAATTTCATTTCCATGCTTTTCCTTATAAGAAACTGTTTAGGGCATCAAAAATGAAGCTCCAATATATCTATCATTTAAAGGCTTCATTTAACTCATAAAACATGCCATCTAAGCTTGGATACTAATGTTCATGTGGCAACATCCTAGTTACGAATTTTACTTCTAATCACCATCTCAATATTTTTCATTCTAACTCCATTACTTGTTTCACATTTTTATCATGCCTAAACTCATTCAAACTTGTGAAAATTATTCCTTCAAGACACCTATTTCACATACCCTTCATTTTTCATGAAAAATATAAGTTTTGAAGTGGTTTTGGTGGCTTTTAAAATAGGGTTTCAAAATCATCCGAATTTTTCAACTAAGCTTTTCTAACAAAATAATTTCTTTTTTTTTTTTTTCAAGTTTCTAGTCTTCTTTACATGTAGATCTATCATTTAACATATCTATACATAGGCAAGGCTACACTTTCATGGTCATCAATGCATGAAAATCAAAATAAACACATGATCATGAATGTAGATGAAGATGTGAATGTCAAAACACTAGATCTACTAAATATCATGCATGAGTCATGGATTTCATGGCATGAACATGAATATCTATGCATGATCCCTACTTTACATGCATGAACACAACACTATCTTCATCAAAAACTCATTTAAACTTTAGATCCACTTCTTGAGATGGCTTGAGATTCTTGTATTAGTGTTTTCTCATCCCTAGCATTTGCTCATGGGGTTTAAGGTGGAAAACACACAAGAATAGCTTTGCCATCACAAGACTTGGGAAGAACAAAGCTTAAAATAATCACATTAATGGAGATTTGGAGATGAAAAGAAGAGAAAATAAGCTTGTGAGTGTGTGTGTGTCACGGCACATGAGGGTGAAAAAGAGAGAGTTTCCAACCTTTGAATAAAAAATGAAAGATGAAAATGAGAGAGAGAGAAAAAGAGCTTTAACTACATGCATTAGGGTTTTAGTGGAATAAAGTAACAAAAATAAAACAAATGAGAGGGAAATATGGGGGAGGGGTGCCCCATATTGGGGGGGGGTGTTTGTGTGTGTGTGTTGAAATTTGAAAATTTGTATTTTGTGTAATAAAATGTAATATTTGTATTAATTAATTAGGAAACAAAATTTCTTGGAAAAGAAATTGTAATAGTTGTAAGAATGTAAGAATAGGGTATGGGTAGTGTAGTGTAGGTTGTACTTGTGAATAGTAGACAAGACATCTACTTTACCGGTTGTAACGAAAACACGGGAAAAGGCTATAACTGTAATTTTTATAGCCCAGAATTTTATAAAATTGATATTTTTGGAATCCTTATAAAATTACGGTTCTAATGAATATTCTGGAACATTTTTCTGAGTTCGTGGTCCCGGGGCACGCTTTTTCGTAACCGAGCTCGGGAAGGCCCGGAATTGAAAAATTCCCGAATTTGAAACTTTGAAAGGTTTAAAATACGCTTTAGAACAAGAATTCATGTTTATTTACTTTATCAAACTTCTTTTATTATGAAATCAAAGGAAAGCAGGATCTAGGGTTTCTAGGCTCCTCTCCCTAAGCTGGAATCGGACCGACATAGGGTTTCGTTCTCCGGTTTCCGAAGATTGTCCGATTACTATCCGATCACTAAGAGAACTAGGGTATACCTTATAAGAATAATAATAATAATAATTTAGGTAACTAATAATATTAAATCGTACTGGAAGACCCATTAATTACCGGTAGTAACGAAATACAAATAGATTTGTAAAAGCAGATAATTCTAGCTATTTGAAAATTTGTAAAACTAATAACTTAGAGATCCTATAGAAATATGAGTCTATCGGCATTAATAACATATTTTTAACATTTCAAATACCAGGGCACGCTTTTCAAAACTGGCACCTGATCAGATTGGAACAGGTCGGAAATTCGTTGATCTCATCTTTCCAGAGTATCCTCGACTTAATACGAACCAATTACACCTTTTCCTCTTGTTCCAACTCCTTGGTTTAGGAATACGAGATTGCCGGGTCTAGGTATGGAGTTTCTTGGGAGTTTTGGGGACTTAGGTTTTTCGGTTGACCTTCCGGCTCACACCTTCGCAAGATTGGAAACGGATATTTTATACCTTCATGATGTATCCGATTGGTGAGATTTACTTTAAGGTCAATTTTTATAAGGATTTAATATCTCACAATGTTCTCAGAATTCTTTGGGTTGAGTTTTATTCCCTGTGGTTGATCACTATTTACTTCTTAGAAATCTGTCCTAGGGCTCTATTTTATCCGAATCTATAAGTTGGAGTTAAATATAGAATTTGTTATACGGAGAGGTTCTCAGAATGGAAGTATATTAAGTTGCCATTTTATTTCTGAGGCTTCTTATTTTTCTCATGATTTAGAAATTTTTGGATTCGTTCGAAATTTGGGATTTATAGAAGTTCATTTTTAATTCGGAGTGACTTTTAGGGTTTTATTTCCAAGGTTCATCTTTAGAATTATTTATTGAAATTTTCCAGGGCTTGCACACAGATAGCCAGCCCAGGAGACACTGAGAGACACACTCCTGAGGGCTGCAGTAGACGGAGCCAGGGGCCTGAGAGCTAGAGACCCTGCTAGCTCTCAATTTGAGCTTTATTGTTTTTATTTTTATTATTGGCCTGTATATTTATTGAGTACCCAAGTTCCTGTGGGTGAACTCCTTTATTATTTTTCTGCTTTTATTTTTTTGTTTTTGTTTTTGTAGTGATTACAGGAAACAAGCAAAGCAAATTCACTTGCGATGCAAATTTTGATGACTGTGAATCGACTAACTTCAGGGAAGTATCCAATTCATTTCTTATTCCTTTCCTCTGTTTTATTTGTTGCAAAATAGTGAGGACACTGTTTGGTTGAAGTGTGGGGGAAGGGATAGAATTACATGAAGTATTGAAGTGATGAATATGATCTGTTGACTGTTGCTGTTATTTATATTGGAAAATCTCCACCTTGTATTTTTGGTTTGAAAGAAAATCATGAGGAAATTTTGCCAAAATTTTTCAAAAAAATCTCTTGAAATTTGAGATAGTACAAAGCAAAGAATGAAAATCAATGAAATTAACTTGTGAAAGTATCTTACTCACCTGCTGTTGTGATTGGTTTACTAAGTTAAAATTAAGTTGTAAAATCCTTAAGGAACAAGTTTACTTTATTTTTAACTTTGGAATTGGAAATTTAAGAGTTGGTCGAGTCCTTTTGTTGAAAAATAAATGGGTCTACTTCTTGGAAATTTTAGTTTATATATATTCTTTGAATTTTAACACTTGGTGAAAGAGGTAGAATAAACTTTTAAACTTAGTGATCCTTCATAAAAATAAGTCTTTGATATTGTTATTGCATTCAAAAAGAAAGAAACAAGCATAGCCACTACTCCTCTGACTTGAAATTTTGAGTTATGAGTATCTGAACTTGAATGTTAAAGTGAGGAAGAGTTCTTAGGGGTATTTTGAAACCTGGTCACTTAGGTGATGAGCCTGGATGTGCCAACTCAATGAACTCACTGTAACGAGAAGGGAAGAATGGCAAAAGTTCAATTCATAAGCTTTGAAAAACAAAAAGATGGAGGCAAAAACCTCCCAAAAAGAAAATAAATGCTTGAAAAAGAAAAAGAAAAATGAATGCCAAAATGCAAAGGAATGAGACTTATAATAAAGAAGGAGAAATTCTAAGGAAAAAGTAGCTACCACATACTTTCATTTTGTGTTACTTAGAATATATATACAAAAGCTAGAAATCTAATGAAGTTTAAATGAGTATTTTTCCTTAGTGGATTGAGTATTTGCTTTTGAATAGAATGTTCATTTGTTAAAAGTTGAGATTAAAACTTGTTTTGTTTAGATTAACTCCTAAATTTTGATTATAGTACTCTAATTGCAAGAAATTGGTATGGTTAGAGCAATAGATACAAGAAAAACAAGTTAAAGAAATTGAGATTAAATCGAAAAATTATACTATCTATAAAGAGATTTCATTTTATTCTTCATTTTGCTTGAGGACAAGCAAAAGTTCAAGTGTAGGGGAATTGTGATAGATATAATTTTCATCTCTGAATTGATACTTATTTGTGTTAATTATTATAAAAGCAAAGGAATTAATATTTAGTTTTGTGTCATTTGTTTGAAATCAGGTCAAAATGAAAATGGAAATTAGCAACAAGGAAACATGAAGAATTGTGTGAATTGGCAATGAAAAGCACAAACACCGGTGAATTTAGGCCAAACGCCGCCGACGTTGAGAGGGATGAAAGTACGCCGGCAAACTAGAAGGCAACACCGCCGAGTTAAAAGGCGGCGTTGAAACATCACAGAGCCCAAGTGTTTAATGCTAGATCCAATACCGCCGGCGTTTGAGGATGGACACAGTACTTGAATTTGAAGCAACGCCGGCAAATTGAGGAGTACGCCGCCGGCGTTCAAAGGCGGCGTTGAAGACCATCAGTTTACAAATCCTTAGCGCTTGATTGAACACCGTCGGTGTTGGATAAGAAACCGCCGGCGTTGGATGCAGAAGTTACACGACAGTTATACGAAAAGCATGTATTTTTACATGCTTTGAGGAGAGAGAAAAGGAGACTTACATTATGTTTTCCATTTTCAATTTCACCCGATAGTTTTAGAGAGAGATAGAAGTAGAAAATCGAGATGTACTTAGATTTTTCATCAAATTTGTTCTATTTGTTCGTAGATTGAATAGAATTAGCTAACAAGGATCTCAGTTACAATTTGTATGGTTTGTTTCTCTAATTACTGGTAATTTCTTCTTCACTTGCTTTGTTATGTACATTTCATGATGAATATTATAATAATTGTTATTAGTATTGTAAACCCCCAAAAATTTTCATAATCTTTAAAAATAATTCTAGAAGTATAAATATCAAAAGCCAAAAAATCAACTTGAGATTAAAACTCAAATCTAGACCGAGTCAAATATCGGAAACGAAACCCTAAAACTCGAACCAAGTTAAAACTTAATTCCAAATGGGAACAAAAACGAGTTTTCTCAATCTTGAGAAAACAGGAATCCTTGAAACGAAATATGAAGTCCAATTACCGATATGATCAACGTCCGTACATCGATTAAATAATCTACCCAATTTCTAAAACGCGAATCAAAACGATAGATCCAATACCACTTAACAATGAGATGATAAAATCCTAAATCCTTCAGTAAAATTTTAGAATCACAAAATCCAAATTTTCAACAAAAAGTCAAACTGAGTCAACTCATAAACCTAGACTCGGTTAAACGATTCCGAGAACTAAAAACCATTAAATAATCACAAATGAAATAAAATATAAATTTTCGAGCTAAAAATTCTAAAACGATCAAGACTCAAAAATTATACGATCTTACGAATATCTCAACAAAAAATCAGAAATCAAAACGGAACCCTAAAAGTCAACGAGCCTATAACGAACCCTAGTGTTTAAGATCCGGCAATCCCGTGTTTTCAAGCCCTAGAAAACGAAATTAAGTTAATGGCCTAGAATAGTTCGTAATAACGTAGGGTAACATAAAAATATCATATTCGCGAATTTCGAGTGACCTTCGGACCCAAACGGGATCGGTTCTCAAAAAGCGTGTCCCGGAGCTCGGAATATTAAAAATATTCTGTTTATACCAATAGACTCGTAAAAATACAAGGATTCCAAAAATATCAGTTTTAGAATTTTTCGATAACTAAAAATTACAGATATCGCATTATTACACGTATTTTTATTACTACCGGTACTTTAATTGTCTAGTCTACTATTCATTGTACTTTTCTACTATTCATTACTATTCACCTATCTCTACTTTTTCTTACACCTACATATCTATTTTCTTACTTTTTACTTTTCCAATACAACTTTATTTCACATCTACTTTACATTTTATTTCTTTTCTTTACAAAAAAATTATAAAACAAACAAAATACCCCCTCTCTCTCTCCAATGTGCGCTGGCCATCCCCTCCTCTTCTCTATATTATTTTCTTTCCATTTATTTTATTACATCAATATTTCACTCCAAAAATTCTATAAATCCTTCCTCCTTCCTCCTTCATTCTTTCACACACTCATTTCACATAACAAAACTCTACCAAAATACTCTCTCAAAACCTCTCTCCAACAAATCTCTCACAAAATACTCTCTACCCATTTCTACTCTTCAAGAAAAATATCAAACACAAAACCCATTCATCTCTTTCAAAACCTTTCATTAAACCTTAGGTAAAATTCTACTTAAATTCCTTCATCATGTTCATATAACTTAGCATGAGCTTAGTGTATGTTTCTTAGGCTCATATGAGTTAAAGAAGCAACAATATGTTCATGCTTTGTTTTTGTTCATGTTCCTATTTTACATAATGTTATTATGTTGTTGTTTTCATTTTTGTTATTTTTGTTCTAATCTAACTTATATAATATTATGTATACTACATATATATATTTATTTATTTAGAGTATATAAGCTCATTTGTTATTTATTTGTTTCCAAGTCTTGCAATTTATTTATTTATTTATTTGTTTTATGTAATTTATTAAGACTAGTCTTTTTAGTCTTAGACTTGTCCATATCAAGTCAAAACAATCTTTTATTTATTTTCTTTAATCTTTCGGGACTAGTCCATTCTTAGTCCCGGGATGCCTTGATAAAGCTAAGGCTCCAATACTTGACCGGGATACCTTGATGAAGCTAAGGTTCCCAATACTTGATATTTTATTTTCTTGCTCATTAATTATTTTTAGTATCTTCTTATGTTCTTATTATTTTTATGCTCATGATACTTACATTTGCATAATGTTAATGTCTCAACTAGTCTAAAAATAGAATCTTGTTTACTAAATGAACTCAAAGCTAAGTTTCCAATTATATGATTTACCACAAAAACATGAAGTTATTATCAACAACCTAGAAATAGAATAATACAAGTTTTCTCAAGTTTTCTTAAATAACAAAGATAGTTTTACAAAGAAAACATAAATAAATATTTTCCTTGTATTTTATGGTAATCTAAGTTTTTAGAAAAATAAATCGTTAATATCGAAAGTTTAAGACTTAAATTCTTTTCTAAACTAAGGAACAAACTAGTTTTTAAAGTTAAGACAAAAATCAACTCATCAAGTTATGAACCCACTTAGGAAAAATAATGATTTTCAAATTTCTAAAAGAAGGAACTAATTTTCAAAGAATATAAACGAGGTAAGATTTATAATAATGGATTTTATAAAATGATTCTTTTCAAAAGAAATGAAAGAACAAGTTTGAAAAGCAAAAGCTTATATTTTGAAATAAATATAAGAAGACAAAATTCATTTTCTAAAACCATCCTAAATACAAAAATTATAAAAAGGTTTGAACAACCTAATATACTTTTTGATAAAAATAGATCTTTTATCACTAGAAGTGAAATTTATGAAAAACTAAGGTTAAAAGGAAAATTTACTTTTTTTGGAAAAGGAAATGAAGAAAATAAAATAAGAATATACTCATTTATAACAACCTAGTAAAAATATAAAGTTTCTTTAAATACTTGAAAAGAAAATTTCAAAGTTAAAGTTTAAATGAATTGTTTTATGAAATAAATTGTTGAGACTACCATTAGATTTTTGCATATAAAGTGAACCATATATTCAAAAGTGTTTATCAAATATATATTTATATTGTTACAAAAGGATTTTCTTTAAAAAGAAGTTGAGTTAGAAAATGGATTTTTGCAAAAGTTTAGAAAATTCGTTTTAAATCTGTACCTGACGTTTTCGGAACCCAAATGACCTTTTATGACCAAGATAAGTTTAGAAATGGATAGAACTTTTCGAATAGGTAGAAAACGGTATATCATATGCGAAATCGAGTTAAATGAGCAAGTTATGGCCATTTTAAGTTGGAATTTCTTCTTATACGATTTTACCGCGATTTTAAGAAAAGTCTAGAATCTCCAAGAATAGAAATTCATGAAAGACTTATCCCAGGTATTTCTTTTGTCTAGGTGACGAAGGACACGAGAATACCTTACCGAGGATTTCTACGACTAAGAAGATAGCGAAATGGACGAGTGAGTTATTCCTTCTAATTCGTTACTTGCTTGTGCTTGTAATGTAGTAGCATTAGTACACTAAGAAAAGATAAACGAATATATTTGGGGATTTCGGGGTTATGCATATGTATATGGTTCTATGTTTATGCGTGAATTAAGAACTAAGAATATCGCAACTTCGATCTGCTTGTTTAAATAATTTTGTTTACTTACTTGTATGATTGTTTATTGTTACTAAATTGATTGATCGCCCCTAATAAACCTTAATAAGGTTTGACATAAGAACAATAAAACGTTCACGTATAGCATCCATCGAGTCACATCTATTTCAGAAGGCTGCTACTCCTACGCGTGGAGCTGGATTGGCTGTGATCGTGCGGTGCCACGGGCCATGTTCCTTCCTGGAGAATCCAAATCGCTCGGGGAAAGCGACTCTACGTTCGGAGCGAGCCAACCGAACGCTGTGGGTGGGACCTGGGGACTAGCAGTAGAAGGTCGAGGACCTTAACCCCGATTCCCTAACTTTGATACGGAGGGTAAATCCGTTCTATATATGGTTTCCGGATGACTATATATATTCACGTAATCATGTGATTGTTGCATTGTATGCATAGCATATGTGTGATTAAATAATTAAACTTGATTGAAAATACGGTGCGAATGAAAAGGAATATCTCACTAAGCGAGTTGTAGCTTATACCCCTATAGATTTTGTTAAAACAGGTATATCCGTGGCTTAAATTGAGGATCATGACATTGAGGAACTCATGGAAGGATTGGTTAAGCTTCTATGATGGAAATAGAATCATAAGATAAGTAATTTTGTAAGGGTCTTTACATATAATGACTTTTTATGAATAGTGATGTATATTTATTTGAAGATAATAGATGGATATGCCCCTAAGGATTACAATACAATATGTTTATGATTTATGATAAGTATTCTCTTTGCCTTGTTACTTATTTATTATCAATATAAATTACGCTACTTGATGCGTTCCCTTGGTTGTGATGTACGCCTTGTACATGATATAGAAGCCTTTGCGTGACTAAGGTAGTCATTCCTAGGCTTTAGTATTGTGTACGGCGGACTGCCACGTTTAGGGTACCCCTCGGGGCGTGACAAGTATCTTGTTAGATAGAGTAGAATGGTTATTAGCTAAATTTGAACGGATGGGAAATGGTGAAATCCTTGATTTTCTGAAGTGATTGTTGAACTAGTGTTATTGGGTTGTAAGAATGATGTATATCCTTGTTAAATTCAAACTAATAACTTAAAATTCGGAAGAATTTAAGTTTGAATGAAATTGGGTATCTTGGCAAAGACTTTAATTTCGTTTGAATTTATATTTGGGTGAAAAATTCAAGTATACGATGGCAAGAGAGTTTTTAATCCTAGTAGAGTCTATCATTACTGCTCAAACATTGTTTTAAATATAAGTTTTAAAGAAGGAATTCTGTAATTTCTTGATTTAGGACAATGAGTCAACTCAGATTTGGGGAAACTCTTAGTTGCAAATATTGAATTTATCAAAATGCTCAGTCGTGAAAGCTATTGAGTGTTTTAGGTAGAAAAAGGTTTTCAAATTCATTTTTAGAATTTGTCAATCTTGGTAGATTCACATTGATATGCATAAACTCTAACAATTTTAATAACCTGAGTTCAACATGATTGGAGAAAATCGGATTTTATCTTAATCCCACTAACCTTACTTGTTAAGACTTGTGTGAGTAGAATTAGTAAATACTAGACATTGCATAGTGTAGATACTATAGTAAATATTTATATAAAGAATTTGATTTCTCTTGGCCTAAATATTGAAATGAACTAATAATGTTTAGTAATTAAACTTTCCTCGTGGGATCGATACTCATTCATCACTTTATTACTTGATCGACCTAGTATACTTGCTGGAGAATTGGTTTTAAAATATTAAACATTTCAAGCGGATCAAATTGATAAGATCATTTTATACAAATCTTGATGATCAAAAGAGCTAGAATGGATATTTGTTTTGATTGAATTTTATGTTTCAGGACTAATTTGGATAAAGAAATCAAAACAAGAAAATTTGAATCGAAAATAGGAAAAATTGAAGTCAAGGCCGGCAATTCAACATTCAAAGCCGCTAGCGTTTAGACGGCTTACATCCAAGGCCGTTGCAGCACTGCCAGCTTTGCCGAGCATAAGTTTCAACTGCATTCAAAGCCGCCTCAAAGCTGCCGGCGTAGAAGATGAATAAGCCAACGTACATGAAGGCCGGCAGCTCAGAAATGAAACATCACCAGCTTTGAAGGAGTTACATTATAAGCCGGCACATAAGCCGCTGGCGTTGAGACAGCGTACAACACAGATCTGAAGCGACATGAAGATATCAAACGCTTGGAGGAAATTGAAGAGACAAATCTGTTGGAGTGTCTATGCCGGTGTCTAAGCCGCCGGCTTAGGGACAGCGTTCGAGTAATGGATGCAACGCTTCATTTCTGACCATATACGCCGGCTAGATCTACATCTAAGCCGCCAACGTAGAAGCGGCCTACATGTGTAACTGATATTAAAGGCTGCCAGTGCACTGCGCAAAGGAGAAATTGAAGATACGCCGCCTGTAAGCCGCCGGTAGGATCATAACTGCCGGCGTAAATGTGAAACAGCAAAGTTCATTTAATGTTTTGCACGAAATTTTTCCTATAAATAGGGGGTCTTCTCCTCACTTTCAGAATCATCCAATCATCCAATCCACATCCAAGTAGCTCTAAATCATACATAGATTAGAACAAGCATTCCATAGAGATTTTTGAAGTTATTCAAGAATTTGCAAGTGAAGCTTTGGTATTTTGAATTGGTGATATCTAATCTTATTTCTTTTATGCAATTCATATATCTGAATATTTTGATCATAATGAAATCATTTGCAATTTCTTATCTGATTGTTGAATCATCATCCATGAGTAGCTAAATCTTTTTGTGGGAAGTTGATGAAGCTTTAAACATGCTAAAATGATCTTTGAACCATGTTATAAGATATTTAGAATCATGAAATATTCATATTGAATTCTGATTATTCATCATATTTGGTGTATAAGAATTCTAATAACTCGGAAGGGAAATTAGGGTTCATATGAATTCATAAATTGAGATTAAATTACAATTGCGGAAGCGGCGGAATTTAATCTAGTTTAGAAATTGTCCATGAATTAATGCAATGTTTTATATTGATTTTCACTAAGGAATTAGGAGATGTTAATATAAAGTATTAGTCAATTATAGAATCGGAAGGTTTATAATTGTAATTTTGATTCCACAAATAATTTATTTAGCGGAAGTTATTGAATTATTTCGTGGTTTAAAAGTTTTTAAACTCTGTTTTTAAATCTTGACAATTTCTTATGAATGTTCATGAATCTAATTATCATTATAACATGAGTTCAATGATTGGCAATAGTTTAAAGTGGATTCTACTCCTTCCCACATTTTTCCACCATATCCCTCTCTTTAAAAGCTCATTGCATTCATATAGATAATTAATTAGATAAGTTAGTTTAATCTAATCATTTAAAAAGATCAAGTGCTAGATATTAGTATTAGTTGATAATTGTCTAGTAGTTAATAGATCTGTGGGATCGACACTTGACTCATGCTATATTACAATAGAAGGCCAGTACGCTTGCTGGAAAGATGCTTTAAAATTCAATACTAATTATAGCACATCAAGTTTTCTGGCGCCGTTGCGGGGATTTATTAATATTAGACTACCTTCAGCTTTGCTAGTAGTTTAGGTTTGAATTAGTTTGAAAATTTTCCTTTTCTCTTTGCAGGTTTTATGCGAAGAAGTAGAAGTGCTGAAATTCTACCTTTAGACCCAGAAATTGAAAGAACCTTGCATCAACAGAGAAGAAGGAACCAAAGAAGAGGAGCAATGGCAGAAAATCAAGGAAACAATGGCAACGTGCAACCAGCTGCTCCCGCTCCAAGGGCAATTCGAGACTATACAGTGCCTACTATTCAAGATCCGCCATACGAATGCCCACTGTGGAGGCTAACAACTTTGAGCTTAAACCGTCCCTGATTCAAATGGTTGAGTCACATCAATTTGGAGGATATGAATGAGACGCCAGATGAACACCTTGCCAAATTTCTTCAATACACCAACACTGTCAAACTTAATGGTGTAAGAAACGAAGTCATCCGACTTCAGCTTTTTTTTTCTCTTAGGGATAAAGCTTTGGCATGGTACAATTCCCAACCTCCAGATTCGATCACTACATGGAATGATCTGACAAAGAAGTTTCGAAGAGATTTTTCCCTCCAGCAAGGACCGCCAGATTAAGAAATGAAATTTCCAACTTCACCAAATTCCTGGAGAATCATTATATGATGCTTGGGAAAGATTCAAGAGGCGGTCAGAAAATGTCCACACCATGGTTTACCCGATAATCTACTAATTGAAAATTTCTACCTCAGTCTTGATGAAGCTTTAAGGTCCTTAGTAGATGCTACATCGGGTGGATCACTGATGGGAAAAACATATGAGGAAGCTAGTGAGATTATTGAAGAATTAGCTTCCGCTGCTCATAATTGGAGTTGTGAAAGAACAAGATCTAAAGTAGCATCTTTGGAAGACAAAGAAGATATATCACAACTCAAGGCTCAAATGGCAACCCTCATCACTCAAGTAAGTAAACTCACAACTACAAATACTTCCAATAAAAAACAACAAGTGTTTTGTTGTGAGATTTGCTCAGGACCACACTCCTCTTTTGAGTGTCCGCATGGATCATCTTCAAATGATGAGCAGCTCAATTATGTGGGAAATTTCCAAAAGGGTAATTTTGGAAACACATATCATCCGAATATGCGAAATCATCCCAATCTATCATATCGGAATGATGCCAATGTTCTAAAGCCACCACCTGGTTTTCAAGGACAAGGATTTATAAGAAATGCCCCACCTCAACAGCAAATTCAATCATCCACTGATGCATTACTGAGGGATTTCATTGTCACCACAACAAACTCACTCAACAATCAGAATGCAATCATTCAAGATTTGCAAGGGAAGCTCCATCAACTTGCACAACAAGTGAGTAATAGACCATCTGGGTCTTTACCAAGCAACACGGAGGAGAATCCCAAGTCTGTAAATGCAATCACTTTGAGAAGTGGAAAGGAGATTGCTAGTTGAGGAAACTATCAAAGATCAAGAGGAAATTCCACCACAAAACAACAAAGGAAACGAAAGGTGGAGGATACTATTCAAAAACCACCTGAGGTGAAATCATATGTTCCTCCCGTCCCTTTTCCAGGAAGATTAAAGCAACAAAACTTGATGAGCAATTTTCAAAATTCCTGGATGTTTTCAAGAAGCTGCACATCAACATTCCATTCTTAGAAGTAATTCAAGGAATGCCTTCCTATGCAAATTCATCAAAGAATTGTTGTCTAACAAGAGGAAGATTGATGGAAATGTGATACTCACTGGAGAATGTTCCATGATCCTACAGAAACAAACACCCAGTCTGCCCACTAAACTTCGAGATCAGGGAAGTTTTACTGTTCCTTGCACCATTGGTGATTGTTATTTTGATAAAGTTTTAATTGATTCTGGTGCAAGTATCAACTTAATGCCTTTATCGGTATTTAAAAAACTAGGACTTGGAGATTGCAAGGATACATGTAACCTTGCAACTTGCTGATAGAAGTGTAAAATACCCTAGGGGTATTGTGGAAAATGTCCTAGTTAAAGTTGACAAATTCTTTTTCCCTGTGGATTTTGTAGTTTTAGACATGGATGAAGATAGGGAAGTTCCCATGATCTTGGGCAGACCGTTCCTTGCAACAGGTAAAGCACTAATTGATGTGGAACAAGGGCAGCTTACATTACGGGTGATGGATGAACAGGTTACTTTCAATGTCTATGAGGCAATGAAGAAATTTGATGATACTGATACTGTTACACCGTCAATACCATTGATGAGCTGGTTTCTGAGTCGCTTAAGGAACAAACTGGTGTGGAGACTATGGAGTCCGTCTTGAGAGACGTGGACAATTGGAGTGATGAAGAAGATGAAGAAATATTGGAAGATGTACCAATGATCAAAACCAGATATTATGAGTCCTTGGGTACAAATGAGCAGAAGCAAGTTCCATCTTTGACACAACTACCGACCTTGGAACTTAAACCACTTCCTAACCATCTGAAGTATGCTTTTCTTGGAATTGACGATACTTTGCCAATCATCATTTCATCTGCATTGACAAATGAACAAGAACAATAGCTGATTGAAGTGTTGAAAAAGCACAAAGAAGCAATCGGATGGACCATTGCTGACATTAAAGGTATTAACCCTATGATTTGCACTCACAAAATTCTTATGGAAGCTGAGTGTAAACCTACAGTTCAACCACAAAGGAGACTTAACCCAACACTTAAAGAAGTTGTCAAGAAAGAAGTTCTGAAGCTACTTGACGCAGGTATCATCTATCCAATCTCTGATAGTAAATGGGTTAGTCCGGTTCAAGTAGTACCAAAGAAAGGTGGTATGACTGTAGTGAAAAATGAGCAAAGAATTGATTCCTACTCGTACTGTGACTGGGTAGAGAGTTTGTATTGATTACAAAAAATTGAATGATGCCACCCAAAAGGATCACTTTCCCCTTCCATTCATTGATCAAATGTTGGAGAAACTTGCAGGGCATGACTATTACTGTTTTCTTGATGGATATTCTGGATACAATCAGATTTCTATTGCACCCGATGATCAAGAGAAAACAACATTCACTTATCCCTATGGCACATTTGCTTTTAGGAGAATGCCCTTTGGACTTTGCAATGCACCTGCTACATTTCAAAGGTGTATGATGGCTATATTCTCTTATATGCTTGAGAATTTTATCGAGATCTTCATGGATGATTTTTCAGTTTTTGGAAAGTCATTCGATCTTTGTCTTGAGAATTTAGCCTCGATTCTACAAAGTTGCAAAGATACTAATCTGATCCTGAATTTGGAAAAATGCCACTTTATGGTTAGAGAAGGGATACTGTTGGGTCACAAAATTTCTACAGAGGAATTGAAGTGGATAAAGCCAAAGTGGAGATTATTGAGAAGTTACCACCACCCAGGACTGTTAAAGGAGTCAGAAGTTTTCTTAGACATGCTGGCTTCTACAGACGATTCATCAATGACTTCTCCAAGATTTCCAGACCTCTTTACAACCTTCTGGAAAAAGATGTGGTGTTCAATTTTGATGACAAATGTTTGCAGGCATTCAATTTATTAAAGGAAAAGCTCATTTCTACACCAGTAATCATTGCGCCAGACTGGGAGCTTCCTTTTGAACTCATGTGTGATGCCATCGACTTTGCGGTCGGAGCGGTACTTGGTCAGAGACGAGGTAAGATCTTTCATGTTATATACTATGCAAGTAGAACACTAAATGAGGCCCAAAGAAATTATGCCACTACTGAGAAAGAACTTTTAGCTGTTATCTTTGCATGTGATAAATTTAGGCCTTATCTGATAGGTTCTAAAGTAATATTATATACTGACTATGCAGCTCTCAAATACTTGTTTGCTAAAGCTGATGCAAAACCTAGGTTGATTAGATGGGTTTTACTACTGCAAGAATTTGATCTTGAAATTAAAGATAAAAAGAGAACTGAGAATGCAACTGCTGATCATTTGTCTAGACTTGAATCTGATAGTTTAGACATTCCCATCAATGAGAAGTTCCCCGATGAACAATTACATGCAGTAGAAATCCTAGATTTGCCCTGGTATGCTGATATTGTGAATTATTTGGTTAGTAAGATTATCCCATACGGTTTATCTTATCCTCAAAAGAAAAAGTTTTTGCATGATGTAAAATACTATTTTTGGGATGAAACATATCTGTTCAAAAAATGTGCTGACCAAATTATTAGAAGATGTGTACCCGAATCTGATCAGCTGAGCATTTTAGAACACTAGCATTCAAGAGAAGCAGGGGGACACTTTGATGTTCAAAGGACTGCAGCAAAAGTGTTATCATCTGGATTTTATTAGCCTAACTTGTTTCGTGACTGTAGGAATTTCATTATGTCATGTGCTCAATGTCAAAAGACAAATAACATTTCTAAACGATATGAATTATCACAAAACAATATTCTGGTAATTGAGCTTTTTGATGTTTAGGGGATTGACTTTATGGGTCCTTTTCCCTCATCTTTTTCAAATAAATATATACTTGTGGCAGTTGATTACGTTTCAAAATGGGTGGATGCTGTTGCTTTACAAACAAATGATGCTCGAGTGGTTTTAAAATTTTTGAAAAAGAATATTTTTACTAGATTTGGGGTACCCAGAGCTATAATTAGTGATGGGGGGTCTCATTTTTGTAACAGGCAATTTGAAAAACTTTTAGCAAAATATGGTGTTACACATAAAGTGACTACCCCCTATCATCCACAAACAAGTGGGCAAGTTGAAGTTTCCAATAGGGAGATAAAAGGATTTTGGAAAAAACTGTCAATGCATCAAGAAAAGATTGGTCTTCAAACTTAGATGATGCATTATGGGCTTACAGAACTGCTTTTAAAACCCCTATTGGAATGTCCCCATATATGCTTGTTTTTGGTAAGTCATGTCATCTTCCTGTAGAACTTGAGCACAAGGTATATTGGGCTATAAAATTTCTTAACTTTGATAAAAAGTTGCAGGTAGAAACATATTGCTCCAATTGAATCAGCTGGAAGAATGGAGAAATGAGGCATTTGAATCAGCTGGAAGAATGGAGAAATGAGGCATTTGAAAGTGCTCGTATCTATAAGGAACAAGCAAAGAAATGGCGTGTAAACCCCGGTTTTTCAAGCAGCCAAGAAAACCCTAGAACCGAAAACCAAAACCCTAAACCGGTATAACTCATGTCTGGAGTGAGAACTAGAACCCTAATTCCGGGTTTTCCTCAATTTCCAATTAATAAACTTTTCTAAGAAAATTTACTTTTGATTATAATTCTTGAATATATTTCAAACTAAGAAAATATTTGATTTTAAGAAAATTTCGATTCCGGGTCATCCCGAGACCCATTATAGAAAAACGTGCCCCGGAACTAGAATTTCAAAAATATTCTTATGAGTACTCATTTGAATCGAAATAAAATAAGGATTTCAAAAATATATTTTTCATAATTTTCCGGTTTATGAAAAATACAGTTATAGCCTTTTTATTCGTATTTCATTACTACCGGAAATTAAATTGTCTTGTCAACTATTCATTACTATTCATAAAGTATTACCTAGTCTACCTATTAGCCTACCCTACAAATCTAACTCTTAACATCAATCACATCTCTTCCATTCTTCCATACTTTAGTCCTTTCAACTTCACTTTAATTTTGACAAGTGATGTAAAGATCAAATCAAGGCAAATCAAAATAAAGCAAAGCAAATTTTTTCCCCCCTTAAGCTCCAAAACCGGTGCCACATGCCCCCCATCCATGCTCCAATTGATTTTTTTTTATTTTCTTTTCTTATTCACTTAACCTAAAATCAACTCCTATATAAACTACCTTTACTCTCTCTCTCCTCATTCTTCACTTTCCAAATTTTTCTAAAGGTGCAAAAGCTCTCTCTTCTCTCGTCATTTCTCCTCTTGGCCGAAACTTGGAGCCCCCACACACACACTCACAACTTCTCATTTTTCTCTTCTATCTTCCATCCACTTCAAGTAAGTAAAGATCCGCTACTTCCAACTCATGAAACTTGGTGATGGCTAAGTGATTTTTGGTTATCTCAACTCCATGTTCCCATGATCTGTGTAGGAACAATGAGATATCAACACAAAAATCCGAACCATTACAAAGTAGATCTATCTTTTAAAGGAGTTTCCATACCAAAAGCTTTACTTTTATCCATCAAAAAGTCTTTTAAACAAAGGATCTTTTATAAAAATATGGTTTTTATGTTTTTAAAACTCATTTAAGCTTTTGATAAAGTAGGTCCATCATCTTGATACTCATGATCATGTAGGCATTTATAGTTTCATTATTATTTTGTTCATATGTGCATAAATAGTCTTTAACACTTTTGTCTTTAGTAAATGACTTTTCTAGTGTATAGATCTATATACATATGGGTCCATGAAGTCAAAAAGAAAAGTACTTTACAAGAAAAAGACTTTTGAAAATTCGGATGACTTTGAAAACCAAGGTCAAAAACACTTTTAACAACTTCTAAACATGTATTTCATAAGAGAAATGAAGCCTATGGGTAATAGATAATGTTTAGTAGTATTTTTCATGAGTCTAAAGGAGTTTTTACTAAAGAAAATGTTGGAAACAAGAAATGAAGTCCATAGGAGTTTGAGTTAAAAGTTATGAAAACCAAATTCGTAATAATGGATGAAGGGTTAGAAAACACTATTTTTCCAACTTCAAAAATGATATTTTCTTAAATAAATGAAGTCCTTAGGATATAGGTATAATAGATACTTAAAGTTTCAAGTATAAAATATATTTTTCCTAAAGGAATCAACTTGAAAATGAACTTTTGTAAATTCGGATTTTTGGAAACCCCTTGGTAAAAGACCCACTTAAAAGTTTATAAATGTGAATTTTATTAAAGAAATAAAGGCCTTAGGATATAACTAATTTAAGGGTCAAAATTCCTTTAAATAAAGTAGAGTTTTTCTAAAGGAAATCCATATAAGATGTAGATGTGGTCATGTGTAGTAAACTCACTTACTAAACATTGAGAGGAAATGGCTTCTAAGGAAAACTTATTTCAAAAAATCGTTAAATCTAAAAAGTTATAAGAACATAGACTCCTTAAGATTCACATCATGACATTCATGATAGGGAAAATCATTACCATTGCATTTAGCATCATATTACACTTAGGAATCTCAAATGCATTCATGAAAACCGCATTTTTGGAATTGACAAACCCGCTGTACAGATCTGATCCCTCAATTCCGAGGCTTAGATATTTTCAAAACTTGATTTAAACTTCATATTTAGAAAGCTCTTCCGAAGTAGATAGAAATCGGTATAAAATTTGCGAAATTCCGACTTAAAACGACCAAGTTATGGCCATTTTAAAACGGAACTTTGGAAATGACGCGAAATCCGATTTCATTAAGTTTTCTTAGAGTTTAGTGTCCTAAGTTGATAGAATACTTATTAGGGTAATTTCTTATATGAATAGGTGAACCCGTGGACGGTGACGAGTTACCTCCGGACTATTACTACTAGAAGACCGGAGTACCAATGGCAGAGTGAGTTTTTCTTCCCAATTCATTTATTGTATGTGCTTGTAAAGTAGTGCACTAGAATGTAGGTCAATTGAATGGAATATGAATAATGGCGATTAATGGGAAACTATATGATTGATGATGATGTGAGAACACAAATTAAGAATATCGAAACCGGGTGATAAACTTTGATTGTATAGTTAGCTATGATGGATTGTCTGATAAATTGATTGATCGCCTAAGTAAATTGGCTTTATCAACTATTTGAGTTAATGATAAATTGACATGTGCATATCACAAGGGGATGGAGCATGAGCATTTGTAGGTTAGTCGTGAACCATAAACGACATCGAATAATCGTAGGTTAGTCGTGAACCATAAACGACATCGAATAATAGTAGGTTAGTCGTGAACCATAAACGACATCGAATAATCGTAGGTTAGTCGTGAACCATAAACGATCGAATAATCGTAGGTTAGTCGTGAACCATAAACGACATCGATAATCGTAGGTTAGCCGTGATCCATAAACGGGATATTGTTAGTACCGCAGGATTCGTTAATCTGCTAACCCGGGATGGAGGGAGCAATTCCATCCACATATGATTTCCGGTTGGTCATATGTATGTTGAACTCATGTGTTTGATACATACACTTGCTTGATTAATAACTTGGTTGAATTGTTGTGACATAAATGTTTTTGTGGGAGATTACACTCACTAAGCTAGTTAGCTTACGTCCCTACAGTCCGTTCCTTTTGCAGCTTACACATTTATGGCTTAGGCGAAGAGACCCGGCTGAACAGGTACCGAAGCTAGGAGTTTTCCCTAGAAGTTGTAATTTTTGTATTAGACTTCCATAGAAAACTTCTAAGACTTGGATGACTGTAATGGACCGTTAAATATTCTTTTGCGGGGGAATGCCCCTTAGAATTTTGTAATATTTATTTATGTTCATGAATTATATCCTATTGCCTATGCATGCCAAATTAAGCTTTTATCTCCATTCGGACTTGTACTCTATTGTGTAAAGGTACGCCTTACATCTATATGAGACTCTCGAAAGACTAAGGCGGTAATTCGAGAATCTTATATGGCATGTGGCGGACTGTTACGTTTAGGGGACCCTATGGGGCGTGACATGGCGTGATAGAAACATCATCAAACGAGAATTTTTTCCTGGACAAAAATTTTTACTTTACAATTTTCGTTTGAAGTTGTTTCCTGGAAAATTACGATCAAGATGGTTGGGACCGTTTGAGATTGCAAGATTTTTCCATATGGAACGGTGGAATTAAAAACTGAGGATGATCGGACTTTTAAAGTGAATGGGCAACTGCCCAAACGTTATTTTGAGGGGGAAAATCTTGACAGTACTACTACTGTCATGAATCTCAAAGAACCATGATCAGATTGGGCAAGTCGGGCTAAGCGACTTTAAACTAAGCGCTTCTTGGGAGGCAACCCATGTCTAATTTTAGAATAGTTTTTATTTGTTTTGTTTTGTTTTTACTAACTTAACTATTAGTATGGCAGGTGATAGGTGAAAAAAAAAATTGGAAAAGGCTGAAAGCCTGCTCAAGGCTGCCAGCCTTGAGCAAGCTCTGAGAAAACAAGGAAGGCCAGTTCAACGCCGCCAGCTTTAAGCCGGCGTACAGTAGTAGGTGAGCACCGCAAAAGAGGCCGGCTTGGGAAAGGTCTAGGCTGCCGGCTTACAAGCCGGCGTTTGAGTACAAAATCTACACCGATAAGGGAAGGTGAAGGCCGCCGGCTTAGTGCCGGCGTACGTTGAAGATTTCTTGGTTTATGAAAATTCCCGATCAAAGCCGGCACCTGGGATTAAAAGCCGCCAGCTTTGAGCCGGCGTATGCACTTTAGCCGGCAGTATAAATCAATAAGCGGCTAGCTTTGATCTCTCGGTATGTGATTTTTCTATTTACACTGGCTGTAAGCCGCCGGCGTACATTGCAGAAATGCCGGCGTAAGTGCTGTAGAAGCTTATAACTGGTACGAATCTTCTCTCTCTTTTCCATTCTCTCATACTCGCTCTCCCTCTCTCACTCTCAATCAACAAGTTTCATCCCTCATTCATCAACCCACGGTGTTTAATCCATCTTCCAAGTAAGTTTTCAATAATCTCTGCACTAAATCCTTTGTTCAAATCCGTTATACTGCATTGTTTATATGAATCTGTCGATTTTGGTTTGATTATTTTCTTTGATTTTGATATCGGTTATTGATGAACTTGATTGCTTGAATGACTTTGATATGCTGATTGAAGCTACATTTCGTTCCATATATTGCTATTACAAGCTGTGATGTGTTGATTCATGATTGCTGCTCAGATTTAAAAAACTAGGGTTCTTGAGATTGGGGGTGTATCAAATTTTGAAATTTGGGGTTTTTATAAATTGATGGAACAGCTGCTAGATTAGATTGTTTTCATATTAGTTAGTAGCTCAAATTATTACATTGTACTCAAATTTGTTCGAATTGAAATTTGAATTTGAATTGTGCTCAAGTTTAATGAAAATTTCAGTATGGAAATGTTTTTAAGGCTTTTAAAGAAAAATTTTTGAAAAACATTTTTGTTTGAAAATTTGAAAATTCTAACGTTCAATTCTGAGCTGGCAAGCCTAAGCTGCCAGCTTTGATTGTATTTTGCAAGTGTAAATGCCCCATTCAAGTTCATGATCAATAACTCCACTAATTATATGCCTTGATATCAAAATTGTTCAAAATCATGTTTTAGGCATAAATTAGAAATTGATTGAAATTGTGCATTCCTTAATTCTGATTGGGATCTAATTATTTGTAGGAATGGCTCCAAGAAAAAAGAGACCAAGGACCACAACGCATCTACATCGGGTTCAGAGAACCGAAATCTGCTTTCTAGTCAGCAGTATGCAAAAGATAGAAAGAAGAGGCTTGTCAAGAATGACTTTTTGAATATCTAGTACTTAGACCGGTGCCTGCTGGATGAGTTCAGGATAGTAGATAGAATTAGAGAGATTATACAAGATCCAGCATGGCTTGGACTATTTGACCTACAGGAGCCTGCCTACAAGAACTTGACGATAGAGTTCTTGTCCACAGTGAAAAATATCCCAGACCGAGAGGAGTCCACTTTCCAGCTCCAAGCCTATGGACAGATCAGGGAGGTGAAATTGAAGCAGATAGGCCACATTCTGGGACTGTATGATAGTGAGGAAGAAAACAGGAATTTGCCCAACAGTTGGCTAGCGGACATGACACAGGAGACTTATTAGTTCCACCTAGTTGGTCCTGAGAGATCAAATGAGCATTTTGTCCCATCCAAGTCACTGGCCACAACATTCTGTGCTGTCGAGCACAAGCTGCTCCATCATATTCTTGCACACACCTTGAGTAGCAAGAAGACGAGTCACAACAAGGTGACTACATTCGACATGTTTTACCTGTTTAGCCTTATTAGAGGCTACAGGATTGATCTTGGGGTGGAGGTGGCGAATTTTATATACCAGCAGGCAGAAGACACGAGGACTCGAGGTCTGGGTTGTGGAGGCTACATTACTCGGTTATTGAAGGGGATGCATATTTTTGAGCCACCACAGGATGATGAGGTTTTTTAGTGCAAGAGGATTACATCTGCACCATTCAAAGGATGGGGATTGCTGAAAAACCCCAAGGCAGCACAGCCACCGGTATTGGAGGAGGTTGATATCCAGGATATCTTTCCTGGAGATGCCCCATTCGAGATGCCATCCACATCCGCTTCTCCTCCTCCTGTAGGCACTTCATCAGCATACGGCATGGACCAGCTTAGGCTGGATGTTGAGGAGCTGAAGCGCCAGACTCAGGAGCTCAGAGATAGCCAAGAAAAGGAAAAGAAGAAGAATAAGAAATTTAGGAAGACTATCTTTGAGGCATTGAAGACAGCCATTTGCTGCATTAGCCCAAAGACGGGGACTGGCATGACCTACCAGACTTCATCTGAGTCACATCACTCAGATAGGCTCAGTTTAGAGCACACACAGATAGCCAGCCCAGGACACTGAGAGACACACTTCTGAGGGCAGCAGCAAACAGAGCCCAGGGCCAGAGAGCTAGAGACCCTGCTAGCTCTCAATTTGAGCTTTATTGTTTTTATTTTTATTATTGGCCTGTATATTTATTGAGTACCCAAGTTCCTGTGGGTGAACTCCTTTATTATTTTTCTACTTTTATTTTTTTGTTTTTCTTTTGTAGTGATTACAGGAAACAAGCAAAGCAAATTCACTTGCGATGCAAATTTTGATGACTATGAATCGACTAACTTCAGGGAAGTATCCAATTCATTTCTTATTGCTTTCCTTGTTTTATTTGTTGCAAAACAGTGATGACACTGTTTGGTTGAAGTGTGGGGGAAGGGATAGAATTGCATGAAGTATTGAAGTGATGAATATGTTCTGTTGACTGTTGCTGTTATTTATATTGGAAAATCTCCACCTTGTATTTTTGGTTTGAAAGCAAATCATGACGAAATTCTGCCAAAATTTTTTCAAAAAAAAATCTCTTGAAATTTGAGATAGTACAAAGCAAAGAATGAAAATCAATGAAATTAACTTGTGAAAGTATCTTACTCACCTGCTGTTGTGATTGGTTTACTAAGTTAAAATTAAGTTGTAAAATCCTTAAGGAACAAGTTTACTTTATTTTTAACTTTGGAATTGGAAATTTAAGAGCTGGTCGAGTCCTTTTGTTGAAAAATAAATGGGTCTACTTCTTGGAAATTTTAGTTTGTATATATTCTTTGAATTTTAACACTTAGTGAAAGAGGTAGAAGAAACTTTTAAACTTAGTGATCCTTCATAAAAATAAGTCTTTGATATTGTTATTGCATTCAAAACGAAAGAAACAAGCATAGCCACTACTCCTCTGACTTGAAATTTTGAGTTATGAGTATCTGAACTTGAATGTTAAAGTGAGGAAGAGTTCTTAGGGGTATTTTGAAACCTGGTCACTTAGGTGATGAGCCTGGGATGTGCCAACTCAATGAACTCACTGTAACGAAAAGGGAAGAATGGCAAAAGTTCAATTCATGAGCTTTGAAAAACAAAAAGATGGAGGCAAGAACCTCCCAAAAAGAAAATAAATGCTTGAAAAAGAAAAAGAAAAATGAATGCAAAAATGCAAAGGAATGAGACTTATAATAAAGAAGGAGAAATTCTAAGGAAAAAGTAGATACCACATGCTTTCATTTTGTGTTACTAAGAATATATATAAAAAAGCTAGAAATCTAATGAAGTTTAAATGAGTATTTTTCCTTAGTGGATTGAGTATTTGCTTTTGAATAGAATGTTCATTTGTTAAAAGTTGAGATTAAAACTTGTTTTGTTTGGATTCACTCCTAAATTTTGATTATAGTACTCTAATTGCAAGAAATTGGTATGGTTAGAGTAATAGATACAAGAAAAACAAGTTAAAGAAATTGAGATTAAATTGGAAAATTATACTATCTATAAAGAGATTTCATTTTATTCTTCATTTTGCTTGAGGACAAGCAAAAGTTCAAGTGTGGGGGAATTGATAAGATCATATTTTATACAAATCTTGATGATCACAAGAGCTAGAATGGATATTTGTTTTGATTGAATTTTATGTTTCAGGACTAATTTGGATAAAGAAATCAAAACAAGAAAATTTGAATCGAAAATAGGAAAAATTGAAGTCAAGGCCGGCAATTCAACATTCAAAGCCGCCAGCGTTTAGATGGCTTACATCCAAAGCCGTTGCAGCACTGCCAGCTTTGCCGAGCATAAGTTTCAACTGCATTCAAAGCCACCTCAAAGCTGCCGGCGTAGAAGATGAAGAAGCCAGCGTACATGAAGGTCGGCAGCTCAGAAATGAAACATTACTAGCTTTGAAGGAGTTACATTATAAGCTGGCACTTAAGCCGCCGGCGTTGAGGCAGCGTACAACACAGATCTAAAGCGACATGAAGATATCAAACACTTGGAGGAAATTGAAGAGACAAATCTGTTGGAGTGTCTACGCCGGTGTCTAAGCCGCCAACTTAGGGACAGCGTTCGAGTAAAATGGATGCAACGCTTCATTTCTGACCATATACGCCGGCTAGATCTACATCTAAGCCGCCAGCGTAGAAGCGGCCTACATATGTAACTGATATTGAAGGCTGCCAGTGCACTGCCTGCGCAAAGGAGAAATTAAAGATACGCCGCCTGTAAGCTGCCGGCGTAGGATCCATAACTGCCGGCGTACAATGTGAAACAGCAAAGTTCATTTAATGTTTTGCACGAAATTTTTCCTATAAATAGGGGTCTTCTCCTCACTTTCAGAATCATCCAATCATCCAATCCACATCCAAGTAGCTCTAAATCATACATAGATTAGAACAAGCATTCCATAGAGATTTTTGAAGAGATATTTGAAGTTATTCAAGAATTTGCAAGTGAAGCTTTGGTATTTTGAATTGGTGATATCTAATCTTATTTCTTTTATGCAATTCATATATCTGAATATTTTGATCATAATGAAATCATTTGCAATTTCTTATCTGATTGTTGAATCATCATCCATGAGTAGCTAAATCCTTTTTGTGGGAAGTTGATGAAGCTTTAAACATGCTAAAATGATCTTTGAAACCATGTTATAAGATATTTAGAATCATGAAATATTCATATTGAATTCTGATTATTCATCATGATTTGGTGTATAAGAATTCTAATAACTCGGAAGGGAAATTAGGGTTCATATGAATTCATAAATTGAGATTAAATTACAATTGCGGAAGCGGCAGAATTTAATCTAGTTTAGAAATTGTCCATGAACATTAATGCAATGTTTTATATTAATTTTTCACTAAGGAATTAGGAGATGTTAATATAAAGTATTAGTCAATTATAGAATCGGAAGGTTTATAATGGTAATTTTGATTCCACAAATAATTTATTTAGCGGAAGTTATTGAATTATTTCGTGGTTTAAAAGCTTTTTAAACTCTGTTTTTAAATCTTGACAATTTCTTATGAATGTTCATGAATCTAATTATCATTATAACATGAGTTCAAATTGATTGGCAATAGTTTAAAGTGGATTCTACTCCTTCCCACATTTTTCCACCATATCCCTCTCTTTAAAAGCTCATTGCATTCATATAGATAATTAATTAGATAAGTTAGTTTAATCTAATCATTTAAAAAGATCAAGTGCGTAGATATTAGTATTAGTTGATAATTGTCTAGTAGTTAATAGATCTCCGTGGGATCGACACTTGACTCATGCTATATTACAATAGAAGGCCCAGTACGCTTACTGGAAAGATGCTTTAAAATTCAATACTAATTATAGCACATCAAGTTTTCTGGCGCCGTTGCTGGGAATCTTATTAATATTAGACTACCTTCAGCTTTGCTAGTAGTTTAGGTTTGAACTTAGTTTGAAAATTTTCCTTTTCTCTTTGCAGGTTTTATGCGAAGAAGTAGAAGTGCTGAAATTCTACCTTTAGACCCAGAAATTGAAAGAACCTTGCATCAATAGAGAAGAAGGAACCAAAGAAGAGGAGCAATGGCAGAAAATCAAGGAAACAATGGCAACAACAACTAGCTGCAACCAGCTGCTCCCGCTCCAAGGGCAATTCGAGACTATACAGTGCCTACTATTCAAGATCCCGCCATACGAATGCCCACTGTGGAGGCTAACAACTTTTAGCTTAAACCGTCCCTGATTCAAATGGTTGAGTCACATCAATTTGGAGGATATCCAAATGAGACGCCAGATGAACACCTTGCCAAATTTCTTCAATACATAAACACTGTCAAACTTAATCGTGTAAGAAACGAAGTCATCCGACTTCAGCTTTTCCTTTTTCTCTTAGGGATAAAGCTTTGGCATGGTACAATTCCCAACCTCCAGATTCGATCACTACATGGAATGATCTGACAAAGAAGTTTCTGAAGATATTTTTCCCTCCAGCAAGGACCGCCAGATTAAGAAATGAAATTTCCAACTTCACCAAATTCTCTGGAGAATCATTATATGATGCTTGGGAAAGATTCAAAGAGGCGGTCAGAAAATGTCCACACCATGGTTTACCCGATAATCTACTAATTGAAAATTTCTACCTCAGTCTTGATGAAGCTTTAAGGTCCTTAGTAGATGCTACATCGGGTGGATCACTAATGGGAAAAACATATGAGGAAGCTAGTGAGATTATTGAAGAATTAGCTTCTGCTGCTCATAATTGGAGTTGTGAAAGAACTAGATCTAAAGTAGCATCTTTGGAAGACAAAGAAGATATATCACAACTCAAGGCTCAAATGGCTACCCTCATCACTCAAGTAAGTAAAACTCACAACTACAAATACTTCCAATAAAAAACAACAAGTGTTTTGTTGTGAGATTTGCTCAGGACCACACTCCTCTTTTGAGTGTCCGCATGGATCATCTTCAAATGATGAGTAGCTCAATTATGTGGGAAATTTCCAAAAGGGTAATTTTGGAAACACATATCATCCGAATATGCGAAATCATCCCAATCTATCATATCGGAATGATGCCAATGTTCTAAAGCCACCACCTGGTTTTCAAGGACAAGGATTTATAAGAAATGCCCCACCTCAACAGCAAATTCAATCATCCACTGATGCATTATGAGAGATTTCATTGTCACCACAACAAACTCACTCAACAATCAGAATGCAATCATTCAAGATTTGCAAGGGAAGCTCCATCAACTTGCACAACAAGTGAGTAATAGACCATTTGGGTCTTTACCAAGCAACACGGAGGAGAATCTCAAGTCTGTAAATGCAATCACTTTGAGAAGTGGAAAGGAGATTGCTCTAGTTGAGGAAACTATCAAAGATCAAGAGGAAATTCCACCACAAAACAACAAAGGAAAACGAAAGGTGGAGGATACTATTCAAAAACCACCTGAGGTGAAATCATATGTTCCTCCCGTCCCTTTTCCAGGAAGATTAAAGCAACAAAAACTTGATGAGCAATTTTCAAAATTCCTCGATGTTTCAAGAAGCTGCACATCAACATTCCATTCTTAGAAGTAATTCAAGGAATGCCTTCCTATGCAAAATTCATCAAAGAATTGTTGTCTAACAAGAGGAAGATTGATGGAAATGTGATACTCACTGGAGAATGTTCCATGATCCTACAGAAACAAACACCCAGTCTGCCCACTAAACTTCGAGATCAGGGAAGTTTTACTGTTCCTTGCACCATTAGTGATTGTTATTTTGATAAAGTTTTAATTGATTCTGGTGTAAGTATCAACTTAATGCCTTTATCGGTATTTAAAAAACTAGGACTTGGAGATTGCAAGGATACGCATGTAACCTTGCAGCTTGCTGATAGAAGTGTAAAATACCTTAGGGGTATTGTGGAAAATGTCCTAGTTAAAGTTGACAAATTCTTTTTCCCTGTGGATTTTGTAGTTTTAGACATGGATGAAGATAGGGAAGTTCCCATGATCTTGGGCAGACCGTTCCTTGCAACAGGTAAAGCACTAATTGATGTGGAACAAGGGCAGCTTACATTACGGGTGTTGGATGAACAGGTTAGTTTTAATGTCTATGAGGCAATGAAGAAATTTGATGATACTGATACCTGTTACACCGTCAATACCATTGATGAGCTGGTTTATGAGTCGCTTGAGGAACAAACTGGTGTGGAGACTATGGAGTCCGTCTTGAGAGACGTGGACAATTGGAGTGATGAAGAAGATGAAGAAATATTGGAAGATGTACCAATGATCAAAACCAGATATTATGATCCTTGGGTACAAATGAGCAGAAGCAAGTTCCATCTTTGACAAACCGACCTTGGAACTTAAACCACTTCCTAACCATCTGAAGTATGCTTTTCTTGGAATTGACGATACTTTGCCAATCATCATTTCATCTGCATTGACAAATGAACAAGAACAATAGCTGATTGAAGTGTTGAAAAAGCACAAAGAAGCAATCGGATGGACCATTGCTGACATTAAAGGTATTAACCCTATGATTTGCACTCACAAAATTCTTATGGAAGCTGAGTGTAAACCTACAGTTCAACCACAAAGGAGACTTAACCCAACACTAAAAGACATCACTAAAAACTCATAATGTCCATAACGAGTCCGAAAAGCAATTTTTGGCACATCTTCGGGCCTGACTCTTAACTGATGATACCTTGATCTTAGGTCAATCCGTGAAAATACACTTGCTCCTTGTAACTGATCAAAAAGGTCATCAATCCTTGAAAGTTGATACTTATTCTTGATGGTAACTTTATTCAATTCCCACACATAACCTTATTGACCCGTCCTTTTTCTTAACAAATAGCACAGGTGCACGACACATTTGGTCTTATGAATCCTTGGTCTAAGAGTTCTTGTAATTCCTTTAACTCAACCAGAGCCACACGGTAAGGCGTTTTGGATATCCGCTCGGTGTTCGGTACCAAGTCAATCTCAAAATCAATTTCTCTCTTAGGAGGCAAACCTGGTAGCTCATTCAGAAAGACATCGGAAAATTCCTTGACAACTGTTATATCCTCGATCTTAGGTAATCTTTCCTCTTTTTCCATTGCATTAAGGAAAATTTCACTTTCAATCTCAACCTCTCCATCCATGATCAATTCAAATGAGCCTAAGTCTGTTCCTCTTGAAGATACGATCTCCCCTGTGAACTCAACATCCAATCCATTATCATCCTTAAAATTCACTTTCTTCTTTCGATAGTCCACAACGGCTTTAGCATTAGCTAGCCAACTCATTCCCAAAATCACCTCATACCTACTCATCTCCATCACTATTAAATCATACCTCGTGCCATGCCCATGAATCTCCATTGGACAATCCTTTAACATCTCATTTGTTGTCACAATGCTTCCAGTAGGGGTTTTAATACGAAAGCTAGAGGCAACAGTGACTATTGGTAAACCAACTTGTCTAGCCAATCTGGTGGTGATAAATGAGTGGGTGGCTCCCGCGTCAAACAAGGCATAAGCAGCTGCTTTAGCTACCCATATGTGTCATGCGTCCAACACTTACTAATCACTATCTTCATACCATCCTACATTCCTAACTTCCTTTACTTAACTGAGCTTATTTTTCTTTCCTTAAACTTGAATTTTAACAACTTAAAAACAATAGATAAACAAGAGCAAAAAGTAGGAGATGTACTTGTAACAAGGTCGAAGTCTGGACCACTTTCCTCTTCGAGAGCAGCTAATCCACAATCTTCATCTCCCATCTCCTCACATACCCATTGTCCTTCAAGGTTATAGATCCTCATCCCATGCATCGCTAACGCAGAGCGGCTACCATTATTTCCACCGATCCCGTTCCTGGGTCTTGCCACTGCTGATCCTCCAAAAGATCCAGTGGGGCATCCTTCCTCTGTGGGCACTCATTGGCAAAGTGACCCTTTTGCTTGCAAACAAAACATATAGTGGTAGCCTTCCTTGGGCAATCAGTAATCTTGTGAGATGGTTCGCCACAAAAATAACACTTATCCCTTAACTGTGGGCATCTCTTGGGGTAGTGTTCCCCCTTACATTTCCAGCAACTAACACCTTTAGGGTAGGCTGTCCCCCACTAGTGTCACTCTTAAAGCCATAAGACGGCTTGAACCTCTTTTGAGAGAATCCAGATCCTGATCCCCCATAAAAATTCCTTCCAAAAACCGAAGTTATCCTTTCTACACTCTTGCCCTTTCTCTTCTTAGCCTCTTCCACTATACGGGCTCTTTCCACTAATTCCCTAAACGATCTAATATCAAATTCCTCCAACCTCATCCTCAACTCCTCATCCAAACAATTTAGGAAAACTTGTCTTTTTAGCTCCTCACTATACTTGTAAGAATCCGAGGCATACTATAGTAACCTGCTAAATTCAGTTTCATATTGTTCCACCGTTCGGCCTTTTTGAGCAATATGCAAGAAATCTTCACTAAACTGCACCCGGAGACTACCGGGGAAGTAGTTTTCCAAAAACTCATGGTGGAACCTTTCCCAAGTAATTGGTGGCATGAGTTCTCTTTACTTGGAGTCCCACCAAACTCGTGCATTGTAAACCTCCAAATTTTCGGAATCGGTTTAGCATAAAACCCTAAACCGGAAGTCAAACGAAACCCTAAAGGTCAACAAAACCCAAGTTTACCGTATCCAATTAAATCCGGCATTGCCATTTTCTTTGGCCCTAGAAAATGAAGTTGGGATAATTAGCTAGAATAGTTCGTAATAACCATAGGTTATAAAAATATCAGTTTTGCGAATTTCGGATGTCCTTTGAAGCCGATCGGACACAGTTCTAGAAAAGCGTGTCCGGAAGCCCAAAATAATAAAAATATTCCGAATACACCGTTAGACTCATAAAAATATCAGTTCGCAATTTTCGGTAAGTAAAAATAACAGATATAGCTATTATACGCGTATTTTCTTACTACCGGTACTTTATTAGTCATATCTACTTTACATTACACTATTCGTTACTATTCTACACTATTCTTTTATCTCTACTTTTTCTTACACCTATTCTTACACTCTACATAACCTATAAGCTTAACTTTTTACCTTTCCCATAACTTTATTTCACATCTACCTTACACATTACATCTTTCAATTATCAAAAAGTCAGAAAAATAAATCACTCCTCCCCCTTCACCAACATGGTCGGCACCCCTTGTCCCCCATTCCCCTCAAATTTGTTTCAATTTTCTTTTATTTTAATCACACAAAAATCCCTCCACATTTTCCTATAAATACCCCCCTCCTTTTTCACTTCTTTCACACATTCACTATCCACAAATTCATACAAAAACTCTCTCAAATTTTCCTCTCAAAACTCTCTCAAAATACCATTCCAAAACTCTCTCAAAATAATTTTACAACCACTTCTACCAACAAACCAAAACCATAACCACATAACCATACCAAAGTTTTCTTTAGGTAACCACTTCACATTTCTTTCTTCTTCTTCTTCATGTCATGTAACTTTACATGATCATAGTGTGAGTTTCCAAAGACTACAAGTTATGGAAATTACATTATGTTCATGCATTGTTCTTGTTGTTCATGCCAATCCATTTATGTTTATGTTGTTTTATTATTGTTAATATATTATTATCTATCTATATATATATACATATTCTTTAGAGCATATAAGCTCACTTGCAATTTATTTATTTCATGCAAAGCAATTTATTTATTTATTCCTTGTTGAATTAAGACTAGCCTCTAGTTTTAGACTTGTTCTCATCAAGTCAAAACAAGTTTTTCTTTCATTCATTTTATTTTATTTTGGGACTAGTCTACTTCTTAGTCCCGGGAGCCTTGAAAAAGCTAAGACTTTAATACTTGACTTTATTATTTATGTTTTATATTATTTTTCTTACTATTATTCTCATAATCATGTTCATTTAAATTATTGTCCAAAAATTTTATTTTCTAAAGATAATTAAACAAAAGAAGAATTTTGTCACTTAGAGATGAGTATGTAAAGTATAAAATCTATAAGATAAAAATAAACTCATTCCTTTTTTAAGTTACAAAAGAACTCACTATAATTTTAGAAACTATTTTTGCTTTAAAAAGCTACTTAAACCTTTATTATTCCACTTTGTTTTTCTAAAGGAAATATTTGTTGCTACAAAAATGGGTCTTTTTATAAAAAGATAAACAAGATGAATGGCTAAGGAATTTTCAAGCAAAAACCTTTACAACCAAATAGGCAAAGAGAATCTATGATTTGAAAACAAAAATAAAGTTATTTCTTTTCAAGTTACAAGAAAAAACCACAAAAATTTTAGAAAAGGGTTTCTTAAGTCACATATTAATCCACTTTGTTTTATCAAGAAAATAAGCTTTTATGAATGAATGACTTCTATAAGGCATAAGAAAAGAATGAGAAATTTTCAAGCAAAGATTTTGCAAACGAATAGACAAAGAAATTTATACAAGAAAAATAAATAGTGTATTTTCTAAAAACTCCAAATTAGTATTAGAATAGCAAAATTTAATTTTACTTGGGAAAAATAATGAAACAAAAAGCATTTTTAGAAAACAAAGGAAACAAGGTATTCATTACAAGAAATCTACAAAAGCAATTTTTGAAAACTATATTTTCTAAAAACTTCAAACAGACATTATTTTACTCAAGAAAAATAATTGGACAACAAAACACTTGAGCATGCTTAAATATGAGTTATATAGTTATAAAAAGAGAATTTTTCAACTATATAGATAACTAAGTATTTATCAAACAAATTTTGATTTCTTGAACCAAGGTTGTTTTTACTTGGAAAATCCGTGGTGAACTTAGTCGTCATTGTTTCGAGGCTTATATGACATTGTTTGTTAAAAGTAATATTAGAAATGGGTATATTTTTTCGAGTAGGTAGAAATCGGTATATTATATGCGCGATTCCGAGTTAAAATAACCAAGTTATGGCCATTTTAAGTTGGAACATTCCTTTATACGAACTTTAACGTTCTTTCGACATTGTTTTGTCAAATTTCAAGAAAATCATCAAGAAATACTTATTATAGGTATTTTTTTGGTTAGGTGACCCCGAGGAAGGATTCCTTTACCCCCGAGGATTATTACAACTAAGTGGAGTGTGTGAACGACTCATCCACCTAGAGAAATAGTCGACATGGCATTGTGAGTTTATTTCCATTAAATGCTATACTTGTTGTGTTTGTAAATTAGTTGCATTAGAACTAGGAAAAGATAAAACGGTGTGTATGTAAAATAATTTGTTGAAAGAATTTTAAGAATATCGGAGCCGGAATTGTTATAAATGTTTATTTTAGTATAATAATTGATTTGTCTGAAATTCTTTGATCGCCTTAAATTCAAAAATAACTATGATATGACTTTATAAGAAAATAAATTCATGCATACCACGAAGTGAGTCACATTGCATTTTGGGTTATTATCCTTGGGTGAGAAGGATAGTAAGCTCATGTCAAAAGCAACACTTGGCGGATGATTCGAAAGCGATTGCTTGGCGGCTTAAGGGAAATGCTTGGCAGAAGATCCAAAAGCAAGGTCAATCAAGTAGATTCGGAATGCTTGGTGATGAGTGCTCGCAAGCATGAAAAACTTTTTGATTAAAACTACTTGAATTGAGGTTATGTATTACCAAACCCCGAATGGAGGGCGCAAATCCATTCAATATATAGTTTCCGGAAAACTATATGCTTGTGTTGCCCACGTGTTTGTTGCATTACATTTGTTTGATTTATCAACTTGTTTGAATCTTGTTACAAGAAGTTATTTATGGAAATAGTTCTCACTAAGCCTTTAGCTTATACCCAATAGATATCTTTTGCAGTTTCCCTACCTTTGATTAAGGTCACGTGACCCTGCGGGCAGGTAATTTCTTTTTGGGTAATAGAAATTTAGATAAAGTGTAGTATTAGTATTGATGTATAAATACTCATGTAATAGATTAGTGATCAAGGGGATATGTCCATAAGTTTGTAAAGTCATTAATATGAATGAATAATTATTATGAGTCCTCTTTCTTAAATGTGTTATTTATATCTTCTTAAACTTCATAATTCCATACATGGTCCTCTAAAGTTGTGAAAGTACGTCTTACACTTAATATAAAAGCTTTTGGGAATGACTAAGGTTGTCATACTTAAGCTTTAATATTGAGTATGGTAGACTATCACGTTTAGGGTACCCGTTGGGGCGTGACATACGTTGAGCTAGAGCATGTAAGTGCCGTAGTCAATTCTCAGGTGGTGCGGCACCTTAAATGCATTGAAGGATTGCTCTATTTGAGCTAACCAATCTTCAGCCTCATCCGGTTTTCCAAAAACTCCTTCAAAGTACTTGTTACTCTTGATGAACTCAGGTAGAGAGCTCTTATATGGTCTCATTGGGGGTAGAGGAGGCAAGGGCGCAGTATGAGAATGCGTGCTTTCTTATGCCGTTATCCTTACAGAAGCTTGCGGTGCCGGTGGAGGCGAAGCGAGAGCTGGTGCTTGAGCTGGTAAAGTCTACCGAAGTGCTTCAAGCACTTGAGTCATTTATGCCATTTATCCAAGCATGGCTTGCAAAGCTACCTGATTAGCATCGGCGGGAGGGTTTGGAGGTGGGACAGCTTGTTGCCCTTCTTCCATATTGGGTTGGTTGGAGGCACTTTCCTCCTGACATCTTCTTCTCTTACCATGGCTGTTTCAAATTTTATTATGTCTAGATAAGTAATCTTCTCAATATTTTATTAATGTTTATAAACAAGAAAGCGGGAATAAAGGAAACCGTAGTAGAAACGGAAAATAAAAGTACAGAAAGGAAATTAGGAATTTAAGTAATAAAATTTTGAAATTATGAAACATAATCATAACTTTATGGAAATTTCAACAGCACATGCAAAAATCCTCACATACGACAGTTAAGTAAAATCTTGTGTTTTATGTAACAACGAAACAACCAACATTTAATAATAACAATGCAATTCTGAAAACAATCAAGACCACTTAAGCAATATCCTATTAGAGTCTCATTGGGTCGCCTATGGATGCTTCGCAATGCTAAGCCAATTGCTTCCTAGTGGTTACTATCCACAAGAGATAGGAAATAGGATTCTATAACCCGTACCCTGGTCATCATCCTATCTAAGTCTTTCTTTTTTAAATTCTCTTCTATCTTTTCTTTTTACCCTTCTTTGAGGCTATTTAGTTGTAGTTATGATTATAAACTCTTAACTATGCTCTGATACCAACTTAAACTGTCACGCCCCAAAGGGTACCCAAAATGCGACAGTCCACCACACTCGATATTTAAACTTAAGTATGACAACCTTAGTCATCCCATAAGTTTACATATCGGTGTAAGGTGTACTTGCACCACTTTTAGGATCACACTTTGATTCGAATAGTCTAAAGAAGGCATACATTAGCATTAAGAATAGAAATCACAACGAGATAAATAAGTTAAGTCTTTACAAAAGTCAAGGGGGCATACCCCTGCCCAAAATAATGATAAAAGTCTATCCAATCTAAAACCACATTATAGTCATCAGGGTTTATATTAAAGAGATTTTTCTAGAAGTCCATGCCTCTAGCTAGGTCCTGACTTCTTCAAAAGCACCTTCATCCATAAGATAACCCTGTGAAATGTGTTCTCTCGGAACAATCAAAAATAAGAACACCACAACAAAACTATCGGGGTGTAAGCTACAGGCTTAGTGAGATTCAATTCCAAATATTCAATACTCAACAATAGTGTATAACAGACAAGTCATTAGCAACCATATGAATGCACAAGCATATGAGCATACAATACATAAGACCATCCGAAAATCTTATGTTGAATGGATTTACGCCCTTCATTCGAGGTTGGGTGTTTCAGGCCCATACGACCATCATTTAAATACTTCTCACTTCTTATTATGGTTGATACAGGTGCCCATCTACCACTTTTAAATTTTTACTGTGGTTTACACAGGCACCCACCCATGCACTTTTCAATTTCGGCCCATCCACCAACACCGAGTTTACCGGCCCCTCGTTGTTTGAATTACTATGCCTTCTTCCCACAAAGGTATAATAACTCATGCAATGTGACTCACTACGTAATATGCATGTATAGTTTATTCATATAATCGTGGCATATTAATTAGGCGGATTAAGTGCGATGATAGAGAATTTCAGACAATCCAAGTCTATACTAGTTCATACAATGATTTATCAACAAGTCTTGTCTCGATATACTTATCATTCATTTAACCAAGATTAGGTCACAATCATCAAAATTTTATCTTTTCCTAATTCTAATGCCATTACGATTACAAACACATATATGAGCACAACTATTCAAGAAATGAACTCACTCAGCCATGAAGAGAAATCCACTAGTCGTAGTAATCCTCGAGGAGTGGAAATCCGTCCACCAATTCACCTAAGTACATGAAATACCCGAAATAAGTATTTCTCATAAGGTTCTAATAACTTAACATTTCTAACTACTAAGTTCGTCAATTCCCGCATAAGATAAAGTCCTAGATTTAAATGACCATATATAACTCATTTTAACTCGGAATTGAGCATATAATATATCGATATCTATCGAATTCGAAAGATCTATCCATTCCTAGTATTTTTTCCAAGTTTTGAAAATATTTAAGTCACGAAACAGAGGGATCAGTTTTGTTTGGTCGAAACTTCAATTCTGAAAAATAATTTTGTGAATGTTTGTGATGTCTTCTAGCATATAGTTTAACTATACATGCAATATTGATGATTTCCTATCATGAACGATACGATATGAACTTGATGCATGCATGCTTTTGACATTATTTACAAAAAGGAAAATTAAGAAACTTCTTATTTGTGAAACTCCATAACTTTACACTTTCATGAAAAGTAGTTTCCTAACTTTGACTATCTCATTTGTTTTGAAGTTATTTCCTTAAGAAAATCAATTTATCCTTATCTAAATTGAGTCTTCATTATACCTATTACCCAAGCCTTAATTTCTAAATAAAAATTTGCATTTTACACTTTGCAAATATGTTTTCAAGTAGGATTTATCAAAAAATCCGAATTTCTTGAAATAAAATTTTTGAATGATTCCTTTGGAAAAAACTTGTTCAATGCATTAAAACTTAAGACTTTAAGATACCTATTACCTAAGGAATCCATTTAATACATAAAAACTTCTATTTTGAACTTGGATGATAGGTGTTCTTATGACCTATATTCAAAATAACGAATTTCATATGTTGAGTACTAACTCAAAATTTTTCCATCTAGATTCCACTTCTTGTTTTTACATTAGTCTCATCAAAACTCATTTCAACTTATAAAAATCACTACTTAATGATACCTATTACTTATACCCTTCATTTTTCACATAAAACATGAGTTTTAAAATTGATAAAAGGGTTTTTAAAATAGGGTCTTGAAATCATACGAATTTGTCTTTAAACATTTCAAACAAAAACCTTTTCTTTGTAAGTTCCTTGCTTTATTTCCCTGGATCTACCAACTACAACATTCATATACACAAAATAATGCATTTATAAGCATTAATGCATGAAAACATAAATCATTCATAAGATCATGAATGTCAAGCATGGTATAAGCATCTAAAAGCTAGATCTACTACTTATGATGTATGAAATGAAGTTTAAAAGCATGAACATGAATTTTTATGCTAAATCTCAAATTTACTCCACTTCTACATGCATGATCATGAAGATATCTCAACAAAAACTTAATCAAACACAAGATCCACTCTTGTGATGGCTTGATATTCATGTAGTAGCATTTTCTTGTCCCTAGCAAGTGCTCATGGGGACTTTGAGTGAAAACACTCATGAATAATCTTGCCATTACAAGATTAAATGGTAGTAAGGCTTGAGAATCATCAGCTAATGTTGGATTTAGTGAAGAAATGAAGAAGATTGAAGCTTATGGTGTGTGTGTGTGAAGGGGATAGGGCTCACGGCAATGAGGAGGAATGGAGAGAGGATTTTTTGTGATTTTAGAACAAATGAAGTAAAGTGAAGGAGAGAGAAAATAAAAGGCTATTTATATTAAGTGAAATTAGGGTTTGTTTGTATTATAAAAGAAGATAAAATAAAACAAATGGATTCAAAGAGGGGGAGTGGTGCACCGGTCCAAGAGGAAGGAAGAGAGAGAGAAACTTGAAATTGTTTCAAATTGTAGTATGTGTAATTAAAAAATATTAAATGTAATAATTTGTTAAGAGACAAAAATTCTTGGAAAAGAAAATATAATTGAGTGTTTGTAAGGTTGTAAGACTAGGGTATGGGTGTGTGTGTAGTAGGTTGTACTTGTGAATAGTAATAAATAGTAGATAAGACATCTACTTTATCGGTAGTAAGGAAAATACGGGAAAAAGGCTATAACTGTAATTTTTATGACCCAAAAAATTATAAAACATATATTTTTGAAATCCTTATAAAATTTTGGTTCTAAAGAGTATTCCGAAATATTTTTCTAAGTTTCTAGTTCCGGGGCTCGCTTTTCCATAATGGAGCTCGAGAAAACCCGGAATAGAAAATTTTTCGAAATCAAAACTTTGTAGGGTTTGAAATATACTATAAAACAATAATCCACATTAAATTATTCTATATAGGTTCTTTTATATAGAAATCGAAGAAAAGCCGGACCTAGGGTTTCTCGGTTGCTTGTACTAATCCTAATTAGGGTTTTGATTTCCGATTTACGGAGTTTACTCGGTTACTAAGAAAACCGGGGTTTACAATCCATCATATGAAATGGACAAGCACGTAAGCATACAATACATAAGACTTTCTGGGAATCCTATGTTGAATGGATTTACACCCTCTATTCAAGGTTAGGTGTTTGAGGCCTATATGATCATAGATTTTAATTTTTCTCATTTATATAGTGGTTGATTCAGGTGCCCACCCACTCACAAATTTTGTAGTTGATATAAGTGTCTACACCATTCCAATTTAATTTAGGCCATTCATGCCAACATTCGAGTTTTCAGGCCCCTCATTGCCCAGCTATTGTGCCTTATTGCCTCAAAGGTATAATAACAAATGCAATGTGACTCAATATATGGTATGCATGGTCAATTTAATTGTATGATCATGGCATATTATTTAAGCGGATTATAGGCGATCATAGATATGAGACACTTCAATTCTATACTACACCATACAGGTATTTATAACACTTCCCATCTCGATATTCTTATCATCAATTCAAGCAAATAGAACTCACACGCACATTCCAAATTTTATCTTGTCCTAATTCTAACGCCACTATCATTATAAGCACAATCGGGAGCATATAATTTAAAGATAGTGAACTCACTTTGCCATGGCGCGAAAATCCACTTAATTGGAATAGTCCTCAGGAAGGTCTAGTTCGTCTCGCAAGTCTCCTAATCAAAAGAAATAACTAAAATGAGTATTTCTATGAAGTTTGAGCGAACTTATAAATTATATTCTAACAAGTTCGTCTAAGAGAAAATTTCAACTTAAAACGGTCATAACTTGGTCATTTTAACTCGGAATTTTGCATATTATATACTGATTTCTTCCTATTCAACGAGAATTATCTATTTGTAAAGTTATTTACATCAAACAAGGTCATTTGGTCCATGAAAAGTAAGGTACAGAATGCTATACGGAATTCCCAAGCCACAAATCAATTTCTAAATTCAATCCAAGCATCATTCCAAAGCTTTGATAGATACTTAGCTATTATTATATCTTGAAAGACTCTTTTATATACATATATAACTCAATATCATGCATGATTCATGGGTGTTGGTAAATCTATTTCTTTATGTACTTAGACAATGCTTAATAAGATGTATAAGACACTATTTTCCTAACTTTGTTTCTACCAAGTGCATTATGTGTACATACATTACCTACAAGTTATTATTATGAATGTCATGAGATGAGATGTCTATATGTATATTCTCAATGATATATGATATCAAGAATTCTTTTAGAAAAATTTTGCTTTACAAAACTTTTGAAATTACTAGTGTTAAGAAAACTAGTTTTATTTCTTACAAAATCATACTTGCTTTTATCAAAACTCAACCTTGATGATCTATATGCCCAACACCTTCATTATTTTAATAAAATTCTTCATTTTAGAGTTGGAAAATAGATGTTTAAATATGGGGTTTACCTAGTTACAAATCTTACAAAATTTTTAAGGAATGAAAATATTGTTTAATTTATACTTTGAAGCCTTTCCTTGTTTTAGGATTTTTACTTTGATAAATTTCATTTATCCTAGTCAAAATTAGATCTTTATTACATGTATTCCCTAGGACTTCTATTTTTTCATTACAATCCTCATTTTGGCATTTGGAAATAGGTGTTTAAATAGAGGTTATTTTTAAATCCGAATTTTGAAATTTACATTTAAGATTATTTCTTTGTAAAACTCATTTAATCTTTCTAAAACTAACTTCTAATCAAATCTACCTCTTAAGGCTTCCATTTCTTTAATAAAAATCTTGTTTTGAGGTTGAAAAATAGGTATTCACATATCAAGCCTTCCTTATTACGAATTTTAAGTTAGTTATTGAGATTGAAACATAATGCTAACTTCACTTTTATAAACTTTACCTTGCTTTGAAAATATCCCTCAATAGATCTAAGCTTCACTGATCAAAACCACTCTTTTATGATACCTATTCTCTAAGCCTATCATTTTTAATGTAAAATACTCATTTTGAAGTTGGAAAATTTCTTTTCTATATGGGGTTCTTTTTAGATCTGAATTTCAAAAAATTATTTTTGTTGAAAGAAAAATGGATCTTAAGCTTTCTAGCATTTTCCCACTATTATCATGCATTATAAATTCTTTATATTCATAAAACAAAAACCTAAGGCATTTATGAACTCAAAACAACTAGATCTAGTTTATTCTACTAGTCATAAATGCAAATGCACTCTAATCATTATATAGATATGGTTAAATGATGGATAAATGCACAAAACATTAATAATAACAACATGACTAAAAAACAAAGCATAATAATAGCAAAAAAACATAAATAGCAAGATCTACAACATTATGATGGCAAGGATCTCATGTTCAAGTATTTCCACATCCCTAGCATAAAGCTCATGGGGATTTTTGAGTAGATCCACACATGTATGATCTTGCCATAACATGTTTTTATGGTAGTAGGATCAAGATGTATGACATGTGAAATGTTTGGAATAAGAAACTTGAAAGAGAAAAAATAAATTTTGTGTGTGTGTGTGTGTGTGTGTATGTGTGTATGTGGTTCACGGCAAGAAGAGAGGAAGAGAGGGAGAGAAAAAACTTGTTCCAAAAGTTGATTTTTGTAAAGAAAGAGAGAAAGTGAAATGAAGTTAGTATAAAGGAGTATTTATAGAAAGTGGATTAGGGTTTGTGTGTTAAATAAAATGAAGAAAATAAAAAAAAATTGAGGGAGAAAAAGAGGGAGGGGATGCCGGTTTGATAAGGGGAGAGAGAGTTGTTTGATATTTTTTTTGCATAATAAATTCAAATTTAAAAGTAAATTAAGTAATAAAGTGTATTGGAAAAGTAAATGTAAGGAAAATAATACAATATTGTAAGAATAAGTTGTAAGGATGTAAGAATATGGTATGGATGGTTGTACTTGTGAATAGTCTTATTATAAATCAAAAAGTAGATTAGACAATTAGAGTACCGGTAGTAAAGAAAATACGATAAAATGATATAACTGTAACTTTTATAACCCGAAAAATTATATAACTGATATATTTGGAAATCTTATAAAATTATGAATCTAATGGTACTAATAACATATTTTTAATATCTCAAGCCTTGGAACACGCTTTTCGAAGTCTATATTCGATTAGGTTCAAAATTGGTCGAAAATTTACTAATATGATATTTTTAAGCACCTTAATATTATTATGAACTAATATACACTCTTCACTCGTATTTCGACTTCTTGGTTTAAGAACATGGGGTTGTCGGATCTAAATTGCTAGGGTTTACACTTCCATATCATGTATAAGGCGTACATCACAACCAATGGCACATATCAGAGTAGCATAATTTACATTGATCACGATCAAGTAACAAGACAAATGGAATATTTATCATAAAACATAAACATGATTGATTACATATCTTAAGGGCATACTCCCGCTATTGTCTCTATATAAATGCATTCCTTTAGGATCTCCAAAATACTAACACAACACACATTACATATAAGGAATTTATAAAATAACTTCATCCTATGTTCCCGTCGCCTCCACAAAAGTTTAAAATCCATTTATGACTTTTTTAACATCATGATCCTTGAATAGAGCCACATGTATACCTATTTCAACAAAATTCTATGAGGGTATAAGCTATAACTAGCATAGTGAGGTATTCCTTTTCATTCGCACTACGATTTCAAACAAGTTCAATTAAATTTTCACGCATATGCTATGCATGCTATGCAATAATCACATGAGTACTCAGATATATATAGTTATTTGGAAACCATATATAGAATGGATTTACCCCTTCGTATCGAAGGTTAGGGAATTGTTGATGAAGATTCTCGACCTTCTACTGCTAGTCCCCAGGCTTCTGCCCAAGGTGTTCGGTTTGCTCAGCTCGGAACCTAGAATCATATTCCTCGAGTGATTTGGATTCTCTAAGAAGGAACATGGCTCGTGTCCAGTACAATAATAGCCAATCCAACTCTACGTATAGGAGTGGCAGCCTTCCGAAAGAAATGTGACTCAATGGATGCTATGCGTGAACGTTTTATTTTTCTTAAGTCAAACCTTATTAAGGTTTCTTAGGGATGATCAAATAATTTAGCAACAATAAGCAAGCATACATGTAAGGAAACAAAATACCTAAACAAAAAATTTGAAGTTGCGATATTCTTAATTCTTATTTCATCACATAAGCATAGTATCACATATCCCTGAATTCCCTATACATGTCCATTTTTATCTTTTCTTAGTTTTCTAGTGCCACTATTCTACATGCACAAGCAAGTAACGAAATTAATAGGAATAACTCACTCATCCATTACACAATCTTTTTAATTGTAGTAATCCTCAAGAAGAGAAATCATGTATTCCTTGTCACCTAGACAAAAAAAATACCCGAGATGAGTATTTCATAGAAATTCTACTTAAAATTTCTAATTCTATTTTACTATGTTTGTCAAAACGCATGGAATAAAATTCCAACTTAAAATGGCTATAACTTGCTCATTTTAAGTCAGAATTTCTCATATAATATACCAATTTCTACATATTCGAAAAAATCTATCCATTTCTAAGGTTATTTTGATCATATAAGATTGTTTGGGTTCCGAAATCGTAGGGTATAGATTCAGTATGAAAATTATAGTTTTTGAAACACAAGTTTACAAACTTCTCTTTATTTGAAAATACTTGTATCAAAATGTAGAAATTTGTACAGTTGGAAAAATCCTTCTGAATATATATATATATATATAGACTCATATTGTATGCGGGATTCTAATGGTGTTGTCTCAACGATTATATTTTGTAAAACAATGTTTTGTTGTGTTGAAGACTTGTATATTAACAATTCCTTTCCTAAGTGTTTTGAAAGAATTTCATAATTTCTTGAGTTATTATAAGCATATTCTTATTTTGTTTTCTAATTTCTTTTCTAAAATAAAATTTCTTTTAGCTTTGGTCTTTTACAAATTTTACTTTTAGTGATAAAAATGAAGTTGTCAAGAGCTTTATTAAGTTATCGATAACTTATAATAATTTGAGTTGTGTATATTTCCTTTTAAAGAAATGAATTTAATAAACAAGTCTTTTTATATTTTCATTTTCCAACTTCTTTAAAAATAAACTTTATTTCCAAAACTTGGTCTTTTAACTCTTTGACCAATTTTACATGAAAGGAAATCTTGTTTTAATATTTTCTTAAGTTTTTGATGATATCTATTGTTTTTGAATCCTCTACTGTTTACATTGTTTTATTTCTTTAAAAATGAGTTTATCATTTAGAAACCTTAGGCAAACTTTTATTTTTCTAAGTGAGTTTATAATTTAGTGAGTTGATTTTATCTTAACTTATAAAACTTAGTTTGATTATTACTTTTGGTAAAAATTCCTACAAGTAAGCTTTTTGAGAAAAGTTTATTCATAAAATAATTATTATTACTAAGTTTTAATAAACTTTATGTGACTTATCATAATAAAAGAAAATTTTTATTTTGTTAGTTAACTTCTTTGAAAAAAATCATTTTTATTGTTATTTAAAAAAAGTTATGGTGGGTTTGAAAAGAAGTTGTAGAAATTATTTTCCTAGATGGGTGATAACAAAATCTTCATACATGTCAATACACTTAAATCTAATAATCAAAACATGAATTCATAATTATATACTAAAACTTCATTGAATTTTAATTCTATTTTCTAAAATTATACATAGAAAAACTTAAGGATTACAAAAACCTTTCTGCATTATCAAGCTATGACTTAATATCATGGGTAGGTCATGTTATATGACAAGTTATTTCTTCATTTTTTTTCTTTTTACTAATGTTGATGTCCACACACCATCGCAATGGGGTCGTCTACACACTACTGTAGTCAAATCACACAACTCACTTATAGAAGTGGGTTATAACTCATAAGTTGAAATAACTTGTTTCTTATATTATGGGTAGATATTTAATTAGTGTTAATGATAAAAATGATACTTGAGCTTTTATAAAATATTCAATAAGGTACCTGAAGTTTCATTTTGAATAATTTGATATATGAACAAAATTTTCATAAACTTTTATACCTAAAGTTTTATTTTGACAATATTAGTACATTGGATGGTTAGTCAGGTTAAAAACATTTAAGAACACGAATTTGAAGTTTTAAAAAATTTATAAAGCTGGTAAGTTCTGCTCAACTCCAGTCATAACTACCAACATTAGGCAAGCACATCTATCAAAATAGTATAGAAAATATTAGGTCGTATTCCAAGGGATCATTGGCATCTACCATACCCACTTTTCATCAATTATCTAGCTAATGAAAATTCAGTAGAAAAATAATAAAAATAGAAGCTATATTAGGGTTTTTGAATATATACATGTTTTTAGGGCAAATTATAAGATAAACTTGTTAATGCAAGAAAAAGCCTTAGGGATTACTTCATCAAGTCCTTATTATATGATTTCTTGACAAACTCATAGAGTTGTTCATTGGTATGTTTTTCTTGAAGAAACTTTAAAGCTACTTGTCATTATATCTTCAAAACTTGATGGTGGAAAAAAGGAAAAGTTGTTGGAAGTGTTGAAGGAACGCAAAAGAGCAATAGCTTAGGAAATTGTTGATATTAAGGGTAGAAGCCCCTTACATTGCACCCAAAGAATTTTGATGGAGGATGAATTTAAACCAGTAGTGTAGCCACAAAGAAGACTGAACCCAAACATGAAACAAATATTAAGAACGAAGTGGTGAAGTTATTGGATAATGGAATAATCTATCCAATTTTCAGATAGTGCTTGAGGAGTCTAACTTAAGTAGCTCCAAAGAAAAGGGGGATAACAGTTGTCCCCAAAGGAAAAAATGAGTTGATACCTATGTACACTGTTATTGGTTGGCAGTTTGTTTAGATTATCGAAAACTTAATGATGCCATTAGAAAAGATCATTTTCCCTTACCTTTTATTGATCAAATGCTTGAAAGGTTAGGTGGTCATGATTGCTTCCTAGATGGAATGTCCAGTTATTTTCAGATCCCCATAACTCTTAAGACCAAGAAAAAAACACATTCACATACCTTTATGGGACATTTGCCTATAGGAGAATGCCTTTTGGCCTTTACAATGCCCTAGCAACTTTTTAAAGATGCATGATGGCAATTTTTGATGAGTATATTGAGGATATCATGGAGGTATTTATGGATGTTTTTTCTATTTTTAGGGATTCTTTTGATAAATGTCTCTGAAACCTCTATAAAGTTCTTTAGAGATGCGAGGACACAAATTTGGTCTTAAGTTGGGAGAAGTGTCAATTTATGGTCCAAGAAGGAATAGTTATTGGTGATAAAATTTCCAAGGAATAAAGGTGGATGTAGCAAAAATTGATGTCATTACAAAACTCCCTCTGCTAACAACAATCAAAGCGATTAAGGTTTCCTATGTCATGCTGGTTTTTATAGAAGATTTATCAAGGATTTTTCAAAGATAGCTTAGCCTTTGACTAAGCTTTTGGAGAAAGATGCACCATTTGAATTTGATGAAGGGTGGTTGAATGCTTTTAATCCATTGAAAGATAAGCTCACACAAGCTTTAAACATGGTTGCACTTGAACTGGAGATTACCTTTTGAATTAATGTGTGATGTTAAGACTTAGCTGTTGGAGTAGTGTTAGGATAAAGATGAGAGCGACATTTCCAACCAATTCATTATGCAAGCAAGACGTTAACTTCAACATAGACGTATTATACCACTAACAAAGAAGGAACTTTAGTTATCATCTTTGCCTTTCACAAATTTAGGTCCTATCTTATCCTTTCTAAAGTCATTGTTTATACTAATCATTCTGCTTTGAAATACTTGTTAGTAAAACTGATGCTAAGCCAATTCTAAGCTGTTGCATTTTGCTGTTGGAAGAATTTAACTTAGAAATTAAGGATAAGAAAGGTAGTGAAAACCTTGCTGCTGATTATTTGTCTAGATTAGACAACCTTATGTTAGACCATTTTAAGGGAGGATGAAATCAATGATGAGTTCCTCGAAGAGAAACTCTATTTTGTTTGCATTATAGAAGATGATCCTGAACCATGGTTCGCTAACATCGCCAATTATTTGTTTGACAATGAACTCCCAACAGAATTGAATGACAATCAAAGGAGAAGTTCTTTGCTAATCTAAAACATTATTTTTGGGAAGATCCTTTCCTTTTTTGGATTTGCTTTGACTAAATAATTAGATGATGTGTATCTCATGAAGAAGGTTGAAAAATTTTGCAACACTATCATGCTAGCACAATTGAGGGCCATTATAGTGCAAATGAAACATGACACAAGGTGTTAGAAGTAGGTTTTTATTGGCTATCAATTTTTAAAGATGCCTAGACTTTTGTAACAAATTGTGACATATGCCAAAGAGTGGGGAATGTATCAAAAAGGGATGAAATGCCTCATAAATTCATTTTAGAATGTGAAATTTTTTATGTGTGGGGCATTGACTTTATGGGACCATTCCCTAGCTCGTTTAGCAACAAGTACATCTTAGTGGTAATGGACTACGTGTTGAAAAGGGTAGAATCCCAAGCTTTACCCACTACTAATGCTCAAGTAGTCACAAAGTTTTTGAAAAAGTTATTTACAAGATTCGGATGTCCTAAAGCCTTAATTAGTGATAGGAGCACTCATTTTTATAACACACAGATTGAAAAAGTTTTAAAACAATATGGAGTGCATCAAAGGCTGCTACACCCTATCACCCTCAAACAAGTGGACAAGTTGAGGTCTCTGATAGAGAATTTAAACGAATCTTGGAAAAACTGCCACAACAAACAGGAAAGACTAGGCTGAAAAATTAGATGATGCTCTATAGACTTACAAAACTGCTTTTAAAACACCTTTAGGGACAATACCCTATAGGTTGGTATATGGGAAAGCATGCCATTTGCTAGCAAAACTTGAACATAGAACACATTGGACAATTAAATTGCTAAATCTTGATTTAAATGTTGTTGCCAAACACAAGAGGTCATAAATCAATGAATTGGATGAACTACACTTGAATGCATATGAGAGCAACAGAGTATACAAAGAGAAAGTTGAAAAATGGGATGATGCAAAAATCAGGCATCCACATGAATTTAAGGAAGGAGACACGATCCTACTGTTTAACTCCAGATTGAAGGTTTTTCCTAGGAAGCTCAAGTGAAGATGGTCAGGCTCTTTTAAAGTCATGACAGTTTTTCCCCATGGGGCTATAGTGTTTGAAAACTCTGAGAATGAAACATTTAAGGTTAATAGGCAAAGACTTAAACTCTATCAAGAACCATGACAAGATATAGGAAGGATAGAGGAGTTGCACTTAATGTAAACTCATTGAGCTTTAGAGGAAGTATTTGTCAAGCTAAAGACATTAAACAAGTGCTTGATGGGAGGCAACCCATTTCTAATATGTTGTTTTTCTTTTCTTTATAACCTTGTTCTTTTGTTGATAAATAAGTTTTTACGACGAAAGAAAATTCTTAATGAAAATTTGATGATTCAAAGGGATTTAAACTCAATTTGGGAGCCATGGGTAAAAACCGCAAAGGGAGTTGTTGTAAGTCCCCAAATTTTGGATCCAAATCAAAGACCTAAACCTTAATCGGAAGTCAACCGGATTCTTAAGCCAACCAAAACCCTAGTTTACTGTATCCGCTTAAGTCTGGCATTACCGTTTTCTCAAGCCCTAGAAAACGAAGTTGGAAAAATTAGCTATTATAGTTCGTAATAGCTATAGATTATATAAAAATATCAGATTGAAAGAATTCGAGTGTCCTTCGAACCCGATCGGACATAGTTCTTGAAAAACGTGTTCGGAAGCCCGGAATAGGAAAAATATTCCAAATATACCGTTAGACTCATAAAAATATGAGATTTCTAAAAATATCAATTTTGAAATTTTTCGATAGCTAAAAATATCAGATATCGCTTTTATACGTGTATTTTCTTACTACCAGTCTTAAATTGTCATGTCTACTTTTACATTACACTATTTTCTACTATTCTACACTATTCATCTATCTCTACTTTTTCTTACAACCTACTCTTACAAACCATACACCTATTTCTTACACATTTTCATTTCCAATACAACTTCACATCTTTCATTTCTTACTTTTAATTAACAAAATAACAAAAAAAATCAAATTTTTGTCTTCCCCATGCATAGAAATTGCACCAGCCCCCTCTCATCCTCCCTCAATTTGTTTTTTTTTTCATTTATTTAATTAACACAAATTATCTCCCACATTTTCCTATAAATACCCCCTCATACCTTCACTTCTTTCACACCACTTCTTCACTAAAGTTACTCTCTCAAAATTTCTCTTCAATTCTCTCCAAGAAAATTCTTCCAAGAAGTTCTCTTTAGTTCATCTTCTTTAGGTAAAAATTCTTCAAGAAATTCCTATGTTCATCTACTTAGTATGAACTTAATGTGTGTTTTCTAAAACCATGAAGGTTAAGAAAGAAACAATAGGTTCATACTTTGTTTTTGCTCATAATCACAATTCCTTTATGTTCATTTATTTTTTTTTTATGTTCATAACTATCTAATATATCTATATAGCTATAAATATTATTTAGAGCATATAAGCTCATAATCTTGCAATTTATTTACCTTTCATGCAATTTATTTACTTCATTACAATTTATTTATTTCAAAGTTGATTTTAAGACTAGTCATTCTAGTCTTAGACTTGTCCTCATCAAGTCAAAACAATTCTTTCTCTTTTCCTTTTTCGGGACTAGTCTTTTCTTAGTCTCGGGGTACCTTGATGAAGCTAAGGTCCCAATACTTGATTTATTTCTTTATATGTTTATTCTTTTAAGTTATTATGTTCCTTTCATATTTTCATAGCTTATGATTCATATTCATGCATGAACATAATGGTTTTGTCTCAACAAAATAAATGAAGGAAATGTTTTCTTAAGATAAAAAGTTTTCCTCTAAAAATAAAAATATGGAGTTGATGTTTAGAGGAACTTATAATAGGTTTTACCAACATACAAAAGACTTATGAAATAAACAAGAGTTTTACAATAACTTCATCTTTTTCTAAGTAGAACCCCCTTTTTATTAAAATGAAATAATCCTAAGAAACCAAGGAGCTAAAATATTCTTGTGAGAAAATTATCAAAATTGTTGGAATCTAAGTTTAGAAAATAAAACCACTCCTTAGGAATTTAAAGAAACTAAATTTAGAAAAAGAATATTTATCACAAATAACTTAAGGTCTTTCAAAAGTAAAATAAATATTCCAACAAAATCTCAAGTTCAAAGTCTTTTAAAACCTTACTTTCCGTAAGTTGAGACAACTTCATTTACTTCACACATTGGTTATGAGTCATTACATATATGTATATACCTTTCAAAAAGTTTACAAAATACTTGAATATTTATCTTTTCAAATGAGCTTTGTTTACAAGAAGGAAAACAAGTTTTGTAAATTCATGACAAATCTGGTCGCTATCTTTTATGAACCCAAACGACTTAGTTTTATGAAAAATAAGCTTAGAAATGCGTAGATCTTTTTGAGTAGGTAGAAAACGGTATATTATACGCGAAATTCCAAGTTAAAATGAGCAAGTTATGGCCATTTTATGTTGGAAGTCCTTCTATACTATTTTTACCGCGATTTTATGAGAAATTTAGAATCTCAAGAATAGAAGTTTTATGAAAGACTCATTTTGGGTATTTCATTTTGTTTAGGTGATGAGGGACCAGAGATCGTGTCACGCCCCGAAGGGTACCCTGAACGTGGTAGTCCGCCACATACAGTATTAAAACTTAAGAATGACTTCCCGAAGTCATGCGAAAGTTTTCAACACCATATGTAAGGCGTCTATCACAACAATAGGAGACACCGGTGGGATGTATAGTTTGAGATAGTAAATAAAGCAATACAAGACTCTAAATAAACATCAAATTTATCATTAATAGAATAGAATCTTTACATCATCTTAGGGGTCTTTCCCTTATAATTCTCCAAACAATTATAATAACAACTTAATCTTTCCCATAACCAAATAACACTAACACCAAAAGGTATTAAAGGATAATTAACTTATGATCTTCAAAAAGGTTTCCACAAGCTTGACTAGGACATCATCCTACTTGAGTATACAAAGTCATCGGCATAAAAGATATTATCCTGTTACAACAAAGATCTATCGGAGTATAAGCAATTCTAGCTTAGTGAGAATATTCCTGAATCATCGTACTTGTATAAATAATTTCAAACAATTTATTAACAAGCATATGAGTGCATCAAACACGTGATCAAGCAATACATATGATCTATCGGAAATCATATGTTTGAATGGATTTACCCCTCCATTCAGGGTTAGGTGTTCCAGGCTCTTTAAAACCCAACTTAAAATCCAACTCATGTAGTTTATTTCAGGCTCCTACTAGCCATCACAAAATAGTTCTTTCAGGCACCTATCGCCCATCTTACAATAGTTCTTCCAGGCACCTATCGCCCATCTTGCAGATTTCTGGCTACTGCACACCCGGCTACTAAGCTCTTGTCCCATCGAGATTAGCAGCTCATGCAATGAAATTAACTACGTGATATGCATGAATCAATTAATATAATTCATAGTATATGTTTAAAGAAATTTAAAGGTGATCACAGAATTTGCACACACTCCAACAAAATAACAGCAAAACATTAATTAACAACGATTCATGCCTTGGTATGCTTAACTTTCTTTCAACCAATATTATCATTCATAATTCATTTCATCTTTTCCTACTTCTAATGCTTCTAGCTACAAGCACAACCAAGTACGAAAAAGGTAGGAAATAAACTCACTTGGCCATGAGGATCTATCTTTCTTATGGATGAGTCGATCGGTAATTCCACTAATCAAAATAATTCTCCGGGTATGAATACTCCTCCTCGGGTTCACCTAATCAAGAAGAATACCCATAATGAGTATTTCTTGTTGATTCTATGGTACTTATCAAAAACTATATCATAAGATCGTTAAAATTCGCGTAGAAGGTAATTCCAACTTAAAATGGCCATAACTTGGTCATTTTAACTCGGAATCGCGTAAATAATATATCGTTTTCTACCTACTCGAAAAGATTTATCCATTTCTAAGGTTATTTTTGTCATAGAAAGCTATTTGGGTTGCAAACTAACACAGTACAGAATAGTTACGAATTTATAGTTTTCAAAATATGGTTTTTTTTTTTCCAAACTTTTACTTTACTCAAAAGTTCTTAAGAAAAATATAAGGATATATATATATATATATATATATAGTTGAAAAATCCTTTGGACATATATTTATACTCATATGTATGCATGATCTTTGTAGTGTTGTCTCAAGATTGATATTTTATAAACAATTTGTCTTTAGAGATTTAAAAGACAAGACTTTCGAAAATTTCTCCTTTTTGAATTGTGAAAACGAAATATATTTGAGTTGTTATGAATAATTGTTTTATTATTATTTCATTTTCTTACTTTTCAAAAGTGAATTCATTTTCAAAAATTTTGGTTCTTTAAGTTATTTACCAACTCTATTTCTAGTGATTGAAAATAAGCTTTTAAAAATATTCTTTTAAGCTTCGAATATTTGAAGTTGCATTAAATATATGTTTTCCTCATATTTTTATACATACACCTTTAAAACTTTATTTTCTTGATAAATTTTATTTTTCTAAGTTGGTCTTTAAAATAGGGAGTTAATTTTATCTTGGTTTGAAAAACTTGTTTTATAGTAAAAATAATTTTCTTAGACAAGTTTATAAGAAAAGCTTTCTTAATAAAGATTTGTTAACTTTAGGACTTAGTAAAACTTCATTTTAATTTTAAAAGGGTAATAACAATTCTAAGGTGTGAGTTTTGAGGATGCTTTCATAGCATGTGATTTTTAAAGTCTAAAATGGACATAATTAAGTCGTATAAAAGATATGGTTGGGTTAAAATCCTTTATAGTTAAAAATTCTTCCTTTATGGGGTATTTAATTTTGATAGAAGAGAAATAAGTTCCTTTTATCCTTTTGAAGAAATCTACTTTATTACTTCTTCTAAAAATTATGATTAGCTTATCCTTTGGAAAAACAAAACTTAGATCTTTTGAGAAAATTTCCTTGTGTTAAGAAATCTAGTTTACTTTTGAAAGAATCGATTTTTATTTTGTTTTATTTTAAGACAACAACATTCTTAATCATGCATGAGTATGATTATGTAGCATTATAAAAGTAAAGATAAAACATAGTAAGGTAGAAATAAATACCTGTAAGTAAATAAACATAAATAAATAATCAAGCATTGGGAACCTTAGCTTCATCAAGGTATCCCGATCATGTATTGGGAGCCTTAGCTTCATCAAGGCAACCCGGGACTAAGAATGGACTAGTCCCAAAAGAAATTTTTTTTGACTTGATATGGACAAGTCTAAGACTAGAAAGACTAGTCTTAATAAATTGCATAAAACAAATAAATAAATAAATTGCAAGACTTGGAAATAACAAACGAGCTTATATGCTCTAAATAAATATATATACATAGTATACATAATATTATATAAGTTAGATTAGAGCAAAAATAACAAAAATGAAAACAACAACATAATAACATAATGTAAAATAGGAACATGAACAAAAACAAGCATGAACATATTGTTGCTTCTTTAACTCATATGAGCCTAAGAAACATACAAGCTCAGCTAAGTTTATGAACATGATAGAAATTTAAATAGAATTTTACCTAAGGTTTAATGGAAGATATTTGAAAGAGATGAATTGGTTTTGTGTTTGATATTTTCTTGAAGAGTAGAAATGGGTAGATAGTATTTTGTGAGAGATTTGTTAGAGAGAGGTTTTGAGAGAGTATTTTGGTAAGTTTTGTTATGTAAAATGAGTTGAAAGAATGAAGGAGGAAGGGGTATTTATAGATTTTTGGAGTGGAAATTAGATGTAATTAAATAAAATGAAAAAAAATAATTGAAATGCATGGGGAAGAGAGGGGCGCCGGTTTGCCTTTTTGTAGGGGAAATTGATTTATTTTTGTTTGTTTTTATTAAAAGAAGTAATGTATAAGTAGATGTGAAATAAAGTTGTATTAGTAATGTAAAAAGTAAAAAATAGGTATATAGGTAGTAAGAAAAGGTGTAAGAAAAAGGAGAATAGGTGAATAGTAATGAATAGTAGGAATAGTACTATGAATAGTAGACTAGACATATAAAATACCGGTAGTAATAAAAATACTGTAAACGAGCTACATCTGTTATTTTTTAGTTACCGAAAAATTCTAAAACTGATATTTTTGAAATCCTTATTTAATTACGATCTTTTGTGTCATCGGAATATTTTTAATATTTCGAGCTCCGAGACACGTTTTTCGAGAACTGATCTCGTTCGAGTCCGAAGGACTCTTGAAATTCGCGAATCTGATATTTTTTAGGCTACCCTATATTATTACGAACTATTTAAGTTACTAACTTAATTTCGTTTCTAGGTTTTGAGAACGCGGATTGCCGAGTTGAAATTGCTTGATTGTCTTGGTCTTTTTGACTTTTGAACTCCGTTTACTAGGTTAGGGTTTAATCCATTTTTGCCATTTTAACTCAGAGATTGGATAGGTGAAGCCTTCATAGTCGGATTTTCGAATCGAACGATTATTGAACTTTCTATTTTTTGTTTTCAAAAAAACACTCTTACAAAATTCCGTGATTGAAATTGTTTAAGGTTCGGTTTCATCTTGGGCTAGACTTTAGGTTTTCGATTCGATATTCCAAAACCATAATCAAAAATTTAGGAGCTTACAGATTGTCTACCCGTAGGACTATTTTGATTAGACCTACCGATCATGGAGTGAGTTAATTCTTTTCCTAAGTACATTTCCTTGTTTGTGCTTATAATTAGTGGAACTAAAAATTTAGGAAAAGATAAATGAAAAAGTGTTATAAAATAATTGTTGAATGAAAATTAGATATATCGAAAGATGATATGTTAAATAAAAATGTGACTTTTGTATTGATTTGATGAAGTTATGGTTGATCACCTTTAACATGAATCCAATTTATATGGTTAAACGTTAAATTAAAATTCATTCATGCATATCATGCTTGTGAGTCGCATTTATTTCACTACTATTCTTCGTGTGAGGAAACGAGGAAGTGGTAGTGGTGGCTAGTAGGAGTCGGTAAGTCTACATGGGCCAGTGGGAGCCAGGAAGTCTACAGGGCAAGCAGGAGCCGTAAATCTGCAAATATTAATGGTCGTATAGCCTGTAACCACCCAACTCTTGTCATGGAGGGCGTTAAATCCATACTACACTCGATTTCCGTTAATCTTGTGTATTTGGTTGATCATGTGATTGTTGCATTACATATGCTTGAATTAAATGACTTGGTTTGTTATATGAAAATGTTATATAGTTAGGATTATCTCACTAAGCAAGATTTGCTTATACCCTTATAGTTTTCTATTACAGTATGATTATCTATGGTTGGCCCCGAGGAGCCCATGTGCAGTAGAGCTTATGATACTAGGAGTTTTTGGAGAAAGTTTATGTATTTTTAGTTTTGAACATAGACTTCTAGGAAAAATCTCTATAGTAGACGTATGTGATAGATATGTTTATTTTGTTATTAGTATAGTTGATTAAAAACTTTAAGGCGGGAGAATGCCCCTAAGATGATGTACGAACTTATTATGGAATGAAAGATCTTATGTTTATATATTTAAGTTTATGCTTGCTTTTGCCATCTATTTAAACGTAATACCCCTGTGAGTCTCCTAGTATCTTGGAAGCATGCCTTGCATATGATATCGAAACTCCTGCGTGACTACGGATTGTCATTCATTAGCTTTAATGTTATATGCAGCGGACTGCCACGTTTAGGATACCCTCTAGGGCGTGACAGTTGTGCATAAAGTTTGAAAAAAATTTGAATCTACCTATTAATTTTGGGCATGGTTCAACCTGTGATTAGGTCAATTTGAATTTCTAACATCTCATAGTTTCAACCGTAACTCAAAATTGAGTTCATAGTTTACAGCTAATGATTTGCCTTCTTTAGTTTTGCACAGCTTGAATACAACAAGTAACTAAACTTGTGATCTCATGAATACTTTTAACCCATAGATCCAAAACAGAGAATTTTTCTTAAACTTTAAACTTTAAATCTTGCTTTACTCTTACATTGCTGATGATCCGCTAGTTGAATTATCATGTTTTTATAAACATTGAGGACAATGTTTAAATTAAGTATGGGGGAAGGGAATAAAGTAAGAGGGCTGAAAACTTTGAATAATAAGCTGTCGATAATGGAGTATATATCCTTTATTTGATCATTTTTCTCCACAAATTTAGGAAAATAATGAAATGGTTAAAATTTGACGAAAATATTTCAAAATTTTAAATAAGAATCACCAAATAACTCAATTGAACTGATAATGAACAACATCATCCCATGTTTGAGTTAACTTTACCATGTTTAAATCACTTTACAATATCCATATAGAGTAGTTTTACTTGTTATTTAATCTAAAAATCTAGAGCTAGAATTAGCCAAAGGTCCCTAGTAAGGTTACTTAATTGATTTTTAAAAGATTGAATGGTCTGTATGCTTTTCAATTTAATCATTTTATTATCTTTGTAATCTCTAATAAAGGTTCAAATGATGTTTGCAACTTGACAATTTTCCTGTATGCTTTATCTTAAATGAAAAATTAAAATGATCATGCATGCTTAGGGTTGAAATTGGCAAGGTTTGGTTCCTTGGAAGAGCAATTTTTGTGCAAGCCCTTAGATTTTTTGGTAAATATAAAAAAACCCTAAGAACCGAAAGTCAAATCGGAACGCTAAAGTTAACCTAGTTCTATGTTTAGTCTAAAATCTAGATCCGACAATCTCATATTTTTAAATCCTAGACAACGAAATTAAGATAATTGTGGAAAATAGTTCGTAATAATATAGAAAAGCTTCAAAATATCATTTCGCAATTTTCTAGCGTTTTTAGGATTTGAATGGGATCAGTTTTCATAAATTGTGCCTCAGTGCACCGGACAATGAAAATATTTCGACAACACCAATAGACTCATAAAAATATAAGGTTTTCAAAAATATCAGTTTTAGAATTTTTTGGTAACTAAAAAAGCAGATATAGGCCGTTTACGCGTATTTTCTTTACTACTAGTATTTTAATTGTCTAGTATACTATTCATAGTACTTTTCTACTATTAATCTATTTCTACTTTTTCTTACACTCTATTCTTACACACTACCATACCTATATCTTACAATTTACCTTCCCATACAATTTTAATCATAATATACTTTACACATTATCTTTTTTTTTATTACAAAACAACAAAATAAATTAATTTCCTCCCCTTTACAAAGCCAAAACCAACGCCTCCCCTCTTTATCTTCTATCATTTTATTTTTTTTTCATTTTATTTTATTACATCTAATTTCCACTCCAAAACTCTATAAATACCCTCTTCCTCCTTCATTCTTTCACACAACTCATTTCCTACTAAAACTCTACCAAAATCACTCCATAAAATCCCTCTCTCAAATTCTCTCCCAAATTCTTTCTTTTGTCCATAAAACCATTTTCTACATAATACTACAACCTATTCTATTCATCTTCAACAAACATATAACCTTAGGTAAAAATTTCTTATATATACTTATCATGTTCATATAACTTAGCATGAGCTTAGTATATGTTTTCATGTTCCTATTTTCCATTATGTTATTATTGTTATTATGTTGTTTTTATTATTATTATTATTTGTTTTAATCTAACTTCTATATAGTATTATGTATATTATGTATATATATTTCTTTAGAGAATATAAGCTCACTTATTATTTATTTATTTATTTCATGTTATTATTAAGACTAGTCTTTCTAGTCTTAGACTTGTTCTTATCAAGTTAAAACAATTTTCTTTTTCTCCTTTTCTTTTTCGGACTAGTCTATTCTTAGTCTCGGGATACCTTGATGAAGCTAAGGTTCCTAATACTTGACTTTACTATTATGCTCTTATTACATTTATCCTATTATGTTGTTTTTCTCATAGTTGCATATTCTTATTCATGCATGAACATGTTGATATTGTCTAACAACTATGAAAAAGAGTTTTCTTAAGTAAAGAAAAATAATAAATCTCTTTAAAAATAAATCTTTGTCATGTAAGAAATGATTTTCCCATAAAGATGCAAAGTTTTATCTTAACAAAACTTTTCCAAAGTTAGAAAAGCTCATCACAAGTTTCTAATAATAATAGTACATGGGATTTCATCCAAGTATACATAGAGTGAAATATCACATACTCTCTTTTTAAAACCAAGGAAATAGGAAAGTTTCTTTAAAAAATTAATATTGCTAAATCATTATTCAATAAAGGTTTTCTTAAACTCATTTATCGAAGTTTTCTACCAACATTCCAAAATACTAAAGTCTAGACAAGTTTTACAAAGTTATCAAAGAATAACCTTTGTAGAGATAAGCTTTACTTAGAAAAAAAAATAAATAACTTGTAAGATCATTGATATTATTTATCTAAAGTGGATCTAACTTTAGAAAAATTTTAGAACACATAACCAAGAAATATTTAGAAAACTACATTTTATAGCCATTAGAAATAAAGTTGTAGGAATTTTAAAAGATTAAAATTACTTTTTGAAATTTAATTATTCTCAATAACTAAGAAATGGAGTTAAAGAAGGAAATACTCACTTATGATAATTTAGGAAATTTTCCAAACAAAACTAATTTCTTTTCAAGTCTTAGCATAATCTCACTTTGAGACACATTGTTTTATAAAAATCATTGTTGAGACAACACCTCTAAATTCATGCATATAATTTGAGTCTATATATATATATATATATATATATCAAATGATTTCTTAACCAAACAAATATCTATATTTTTGGATGGAGAAAACTTTGAAAACTTGAGTTTTGAAATCTTGAATTTTCGTATCAATTCTGTACATCACTATTCCGAGACCCAAATGACTTCTTTTGATAAAAATAACCTTAGAAATAGATAGATCTTTTCGAGTAGGTAGAAATCGGTATATAATATGCGAAATTCCGAGTTAAAATGAGCAAGTTATGGCCATTTTAAGTTGGGATTTCCATTCATATGATTTTTGACGAGTTCAATAAGATAGAATTAGAGAAATTGAGTAGATCTTGGATGAAATACTCTCTTTGGGTATTTCTTTTGTTTTAGTGTTGAGGACCAAGATCTTCTATTCCCCGAGGATTATTTCAACTTATAGAAGATCGCTATGGACATGTAAACCCTAAAATTTTTGGAATCGGTTTAGCATAATACCCTAAACCGGAAGTCAACCGGAACCCTAAAGGTCAACAAAACCCTAGTTTACCGTAACCGTTTAAATCCGGCATTACCATTTTCTTTGGCTTTGGAAAACGAAGTTGGGATAATTAGCTAGAATAATTCGTAATAACCATAGGTTTTATAAAAATATCTGTTTCGCAAATTTCGGGTGGCCTTTGCACCCGATCGGACAAGGTTCTCGAAAAGCGTGTCCGGGAGCCCGAAATAGGAAAAATATTCCGAATACACCGTTAGAGTCATAAAAATATAAGGTTTTCAAAAATATCAATTTCAAAATTTTTTGGTAGCTAAAAATAACAGATATAGCTATTATACGCGTATTTTCTTACTACCGGTACTTTATTAGTCATATCTACTTTACATTACACTATTCATTACTATTCTACACTATTCTTTTATCTCTACTTTTTCTTACATCTATTCTTACACACTACATAACCTATAAACTTAATTTTTTACCTTTCCCATAAATTTATTTCACATCTACCTTACACATTACATCTTTCATTTATCAAAAAGTTAAAAAAATAAAACCACTTCCCTCTCTACATCATGTGGCCGGCGCCCCTCCCCCTCTACACTCCTCAATTTGTTTCAATTTTTATTTATTTTAATCACACAAAAATCACTCCACATTTTCCTATAACTACCCCCTCATACCTTCACTTCTTTCACACATTCACTACCCACAAATTCATACAAAAACTCTCTCAAATTTTCCTCTCAAAACTCTCTCAAAATACCATCCCAAAACTCTCTTTAAATAATTCTACAACAACCTCTACCAACAAACCAAAACCCATAACCACATAATCATACCAAAGCTTCCTTTAGGTAATCACTTCATATTTCTTTCTTCTCCTTCATGTCATGTAACTTTATATGACCATAGTGTGAGTTTCCAAAGACTACAAGTTATGAAAACTACATTAGGTTCATGTATTGTTCTTGTTCATGCCAAACCGTTTATGTTTATGTTGTTTTATTATTGTTAATATATTATTATCTATATATATATATATATATATATTCTTTAGAGCATATAAGCTCACTTGCAATTTATGTATTTCATGCAAAGCAATTTATTTATTTATTTCATTGCAATTTATTTATTAATTCCTTGTTGAATTAAGACTAGTCTCTAGTCTTAGACTTGTCCTCATCAAGTCAAAACAAGTTTTTCTTTCTTTCATTTTATTTTATTTTGGGACTACTTTATTTCTTAGTCCCGGGAGCCTTGAAAAAGCTAAGACTCCAATACTTGACTTTATTATTTATGCTTTATGTTATTTTGTTTACTATTATTCTCATAATCATTTTCACCTAGATTGTTGTCCAAAAATTTTAATTTCTAAAAATGATTAAACAAAAGGAGAATTTTTGTCACTTAGAAATAAGTTTATGTAAAGTATAAAATCTATAAGATAACAAAATATAAACTCATTTCCTTTTAAGTTATAAAAAGAACCCACTATAATTTTAGAAACTACTTTTACTTAAAAAGCTACTTAAAAACTTTATTACTCCACTTTGTTTTTCAAAAGAAACTATTTGTTGATACAAAAATGGTTCTTTTTATAAAAATATGAACAAGAGGAATAGTTAAAAAATTTTCAAGTAAAGACCTTTACAAACAAGTAGGCAAAGAAAATCTATGGTTTGAAAACAAAAATAAAGTTATTTCTTTTCAAGTTACAAGAAGAAATCAATAAGATTTGAGAAACTACTTTTACTACAAAAAGTTCTTAATTATTCCACATCATTTTTATAAAGAAAACAAATTTTCATGCATGGATGATTCTATGAAAAACATAAGATCTGAGGAAAGAATGAGAAAGTTCAAGTAAAGATTTTTGCAAAACAAACAAACAAAGGAATTTGTACAAGAAAATTAAATATGAAGAATAGCATGTTTTCTAAGAACTTCAAAGTAATATTAGTGTAGAAAACTTAGAAAAAAGAAAATGTTATTTTCAAAAAGTTACTTAGGAAGAATAATAAAAATCAACGTAAAGCATTTTAGAAAACAAAAAGGGAACAAGGTATTCATTTCAAGAAATCTACAAAAACAATTTTTGAAAACTATATTCTTCCAACATTGTTTTACCCAAGAAAAATAATTGGACAACAAAACACTTGAGCATACTTAAATATGAGTTATATAGTTATAAAAAGAGAATTTTTCAACTATATAGATAACTAAGTATTTATTAAGCAAATCTTGATTTCTTGAACCAAAGTTGTTTTGTGTTGGAAAATTCGTGGTGAACATTTTCGCCACTGTTTCGGAGCCTATATGGCTTTTTTGTTGAAAATAATTTTAGAAATGGGTAGATCTTTCGAGTAGATAGAAATCGGTATATTATATGCGCGATTCCGACTTAAAATGACCAAGTTATGGCCATTTTAAGTTGGAACATTCCTTTATGCGAACTTTAACGTTCTTTTGACATTGTTTTGTCAAAATTCAAGAAAATTATCAAGGAATACTCATTGTGGGTATTTTCTTTAGCTAGGTAACCCCGAGGAAGGATTCCTTTACCCTGAGAATTATTACGACTAAGTGGAGTGTGTGAACAACTCATCCACCTAGAGGAATAGTCATCATGGCATCGTGAGTTTATTTCCATTAAATGCTATACTTGTTGTGCTTGTAAATTAGTTGAATTAAAGTTAGGAAAAGATAAATCAATATGTATGTAAAATAATTCTTTGAAAGAATTTTAAGAATATCGGAGCCGGAATTGTTCTAAATGTTTGTTTTAGTATAGCATTTGATTTGTGTGAAATTCCTTGATCGCCTTAAATTAAAAAATAATTATGCTATGACTTTATAAATTAATGAATTCATGCATACCACGAAGTGAGTCACATTGCATTTTGGGTTATTATCCTTGGGTGAGAAGGATAGTAAGCTCATGTCGAAAGCAACACTTGGCGGAAGATCCGAAAGCGATTGCTTGGCTGCTTAATGGAAAGTGCTTAGCAGAAGATCCAAAAGCAAGGTCAATCAAGTAGATTCGGAATGCTTGGCGATGAATGCTCGCAAGCATGAAAACTTTTTAATTAAAACTACTTGAATTGAGGATATGTATCACCAAACCCCGAATGGAGGGCGCAAATCCATTCAACATATAGTTCCCGGAAAACTATATGCTTGTTTGCCCATGTGGTTGTTGCATTACATTTGTTTGTTTAAACAACTTGTTTGAAATTTTATTACAAGAAGTTATTTATGGAAATAGTTCTCACTAAGCGTATTAGCTTATACCCCGATAGATATCTTTTGCTGTTTCCCTACTTATGGTTAAGGCCACGAGGACCCTACGGGCAGGTAATTTCTTATTGGATACTAGAAATAGAAATAAAGCGTAGCATTAGTAATGATGTACAAATACTTATGTAATATATTAGTGATCAAAGGGATATGTCCCTAAGTTTGTAAAGCCATTGATATGAATGAATGATTATTATGAATCCTCTTTTCTTAATGTGTTATTTATATCTTCTTAAACTTCATAATTCCATATATGGTCCTCTAAAGTTGTGAAAGCACGCCTTATACTTAATATAAAAGCTTTTGGGAATGACTAAGGTTATCATACTTAAGCTTTAATATTGCGTGTGGCGGACTGCCACGTTTAGGGTACGCGTTGGGGCGTGACAGGATGAGTGAGTTTCCTTTACGTTTATGTATTCGCGCATGTGCCTATAGAATAGAGCACTAGATGTTAGGAAAAGATAAAAATTAATATGTATGTGGGATATCATGGGAATTATGTATGTGAATTGTTATGTGCAATCGATGAACGATAAGTATATTGGGACCCGATCTGTGATTAATATAATTGTTTCTATGTATGTATTGTTATGTATGTAATTAATGCTTGATCGCTTTAAATGATGTAATGTCATATTGGAATCCCCATATAATAAATTACTCTTGCATATTACTTAGAATATCATTTCGAAATTTTGCTACTACTCCTCAGCGTAGGACCGGAAAGGTAAGCTGCCTAGCTACATTTTAAGGGTTTAGGACGTTTGAAGAATACGGCCTCAAGTTGTAGCCGAGCCAGATCGATCTCTTTAGGTATAGAAAGCCCAAGGACTAGTAGTACGGTTAGTTGGAACCCCAAGATGCGTGCAAACTTTTAAGGAGGTCATTTGAGGCCCAGTTCAAATCATTCCCTAACCACTGTTGGAGGAGTAAATCCATCACACATACGAAACCAGATAGTCGTATTTGCTGTTTGATTATATGGTTGTTGCATTTCATATGCTTGTTTAATGAACTTAGTTGAATGCCTGTTATAAGTACCTTTGCATAAGAAATATCTCACTAAGCTAGTTATGCTTATACCCCTATAAACTTTTGATATTGCAGGATTGTATTTTGCACCCGAGACCATCTTGATCATTCGGGTATAATCTTTTTTTTTTTTTTTTTGGGAAGCTTTTGGAGGAGCTTTATTTTGAAGTCTTAGAGTAGATTTCTTCTAAAATCTTATAACTTTAGTTATTTATATTAGTAAGACCATGTTGTTATGGTAATTATCAGGAGAATGCCCCTTAGAAGTTGTAAGACTTAATATTTCAGTGAAATATATGAAGTGTTGTTTTGTATGTTCCGCTGCCAATATCTTAAAATGGATTACTCCACCGGTCTCTATTTGATGTGAATGTACGCCTTGTACCGATATAGAAGCTTTCGAGTGACTGCAGTAATCATTTTTAAGTTTTAATATTGTGTACGGTGGGATGTCAAGTTTAGAGTACCTGTTGGGGCATGACAGTTTAAGTTGGTATCTGAGCATCAAGATTAGGGAAAGAAATAGTAAGTTTAGAAGTAGAAGTCTTAAAGATAGGATAAGTTTAAAATTAAGCCATAAGAGTTTTAGGAAGAATCCTAGAATTATAGAAAGCGAGGATATATGAGAAACCACATGTTTTATGACCATACCTAAGACATGTAGATGGCCATAGAACTAGTTTATACCCTTAAAAAGAATAGGTGGATTTTCAAACCGGTTTAAGCCTTAAGAAAAAAACAACCCTTGTAAGTTGTAGCTAGTAAGAAAATAAAGTTAACTTGCCTTTTGATAATGGAATTAAAAGAAGAATATGCTTACATAAAAGACTATACAACCAACCTTAGGTAACGTCAGAAACGAGTCTTGTAGACATCATCAAAGGATCGAAAGCAAGGATATTCTTTCAAGGAATCAGAAGCGGGAAGAAGGCGAAACCAACCCTGGATTCCCTCAAATCTCAATGGAAGGATCAAGAAAGGAAGTAAGGAGCCATGATGAGAAGAAAGCATCGAGTTCACCCAAGACATAACGCCTTAGTTTTAAGTTGCAAATAATTAAAAGACATAGTTAAGTGTTTAAAGGACAACAAGTAACCTAATGATTTCTTAATAATGTGATTCATTTGTTTTGTTTTTATGGCATTTATATTATTTCTTTTTGTGAGTAGAATTCCTGAGTTTAATTTCTTACCTTGTGATTTCTTTGTAATGATTATTTGAATTTCTCGATTACTTATTAAGCTTTTGTTAATATTCAGCGATTTTATTTCCATAACTTTTGTATTTTCACTTTTGGTCTTTATATTTGAGATTTTCGTGATTTCTGTAAACGTTAGCATAGAGCGTATAATATGTCACGCTTGAAGGGTACCCTAAACATGGCAGTCCACCATACACAATATTAAAGCCTAGGAATGACCACCTTAGTCACATGAAGGCTTCCATACTATGTTCAAGGCATCTAACACATGAAGGAGACACATCAGAGTGATACATTTTATGTTGATACAACTTGAGTAACAATGTAAAGGAAATTCAATTCACTATACTTCAAAGACAAATCATTATACTTTGATCACAATTCATCAAAAGATTTCACTGCATAAAACTATTACAAAGCAATTCACAAAACCTAGCTAATATCTTCAAGCATTCTTATTTCCTGCCGGAATCACGAAGTTATATTCGGCTCCAACCATCTCGATCCCCACTTAGCATTCTTGAGATAACTTGTTCATTCAAACATCTATTAGGGTATAAGCTACACTAGCTTAGTGAGAATTCCCTTAATTCCGTACCATAACAAGCAAATTATAAATCATCCATATGCTATGCATGAACAAATACATGAGCAGACAATTATGTATGGGTATCCGAAACCATATATAGAACGGATTTACGCCCTCCGTATCTTAGGTTAGGAATGGTATTGAAAGTCTACATGACCACTGCTAGTCCTCGAGCCGCCAGCTCATAGCACTTGACTTGGCTAGGCTCACACATAGAATGCATCACTGGTGCACCCTAGTTCCCTATGAATGAGCTTTGATACTGGGTCTTATTATCCAAACGAGTCCTCAGACCATACCGATCGACCTGCATAGGAGTAGCACACTACCAAATGCAATATATCCGATGCGATGCATGACCAATTTAATTTTTCCTTAGGTCAAAATATTCATACATTCTTTAGAATGACCAACCAATATCATACACATAACAGAAATAATATGAACAGTGCAATTATCCAATCAAATCATGGTTTTGATATGATTTAGTATTCTTCGGAATACATTCATCATAGTCTCATCATCTATCCCATCCCCATTCATATAGATTTTTATCTTGTTCCTATGATTCTAATGCAACCAGCTACAAGCACAAAGAAGGTAACAAAAATAAGAAGAAAACTCACTTGGCCATTGGATCACTGGTCTCTTAGTAAAAGTAATCCGGTGGTAAGGAATCGTCGATTTTGGGGTCACCTAAAAAGGAAGGAATACTCTAATAAGTATTTCAACTCAAACTAATCCAAACTATCTTACACAAACTATCAAATTCATAGTTCTCGTCCTAAGCGGGAATTCCAACTTAAAACGTGTAAACCCCAGGAATCTCAGTAGTTAAGAAAACCCCGAGAATTAGAAGTGAAACCATAATCCGGTCCAGTTTGAGTCTAGTAAGAGAAGTTTAGAAACCCTAAATCCGGCTTTCCTTCGGTTTCATAATAAAAGAAGTTTTATAAAGTAAATGAAGTTGAATTATTGTTCTAAAGTATATTATAGACCTTTGAAAGTTTTAAATTCGGAATTTTTCAATTCCGGGCCTTCCCAAGCTCAATTACGGAAAAGCGTGCCTCGGACCACGAACTCAGAAAAATGTTCTGGAATATTCATTAGAACCGTAATTTTATAAGGATTCCAAAAATATTAATTTTATAATTTTCCGGGTTATAAAAATTACAGTTATAGCTTTTCCCGTGTTTTCGTTATAACCGGTAAAGTAGATGTCTTGTCTACTATTCACAAGTACAATCTACACTACACACTACCCATACCCTGCTCTTACATCCTTACAACTACTCATTTCAATTTCTTTTCCAATGAATTTTGTTTTTTAATTAATTATTACATTTATTACATTTTAATTATCTAAATTACAAAATATCAAAATTCAAAATACACACACACACACACAAGCGAAAGTGGCCGCGCGCGCCCCCCCCCCCCCCCCCCCCTCAATTTAATTTATTTTTACTCCATTTATTCAACTAAAACCCTAATTCACTTAATATATATACTAAATGTTCATTCCCTCTCCTCATTTTTCACTTGTTTCATTTTTTACAAAAGAGAAAACTCTCCCTTTCTTCCTCCTTTGTGCTGTGAGCTTCCCCCCTCCCCCACTCTCACAAGTGTAACTTATTTTCTTTTCTTTTCTACTCCAAGACTCCATTGGTAGGTTGATTTTAAGTCTTGTTCATCCCAAATCTTGTAATGGCAAGATTATTCTTGTGTGTTTTCCACCATTTATCCCAATGAGCATGAGCAAGGGACATGAAAACACTACTACAAGAATCTCAAGCCATCACAAGAAGTGGATCTAGTATTTGAAAGAGTTTTGTTTGAAATATCACCTATTCATGCATGTAAAGTAGAGATCTTGTATATATATTGATGTTCATGCCATGAGATTTATGATTCATGCATTATAGTTAGTAGATCTAATGTTTAGACATCCACATCTTCATTTACATGTATGATCATAGAGTTATTTTGATTTCCATGCATTGATGATCATAAAAATGTAGTCTTGTATATGTATAGATATGTTACATAGTAGATCTTCATATATAGGAGGCAAGAACATTGAAAAATGAAAGGTTTTGTCAAATAAGAATGGTTGGAAATTCGGATGAAATTAGAACCCTACTTTAAAAACCACCAAAACCAATTTTAAACTCATATTTCACATGAAAAATGAAGGGTATGTGTAATAGGTATCTTGAAGGAATGATTTTCATAAGTTTAGATGAGTTTAGGCATGATAAAAATGTGAAACAAGTAGTAAAGTTAGAATGAAAAATATTGATTTATGGATGTGTAGTCAAATTCGTATTTTTGGGTAATGCTCACATAAACACTTAGTATCCAAGCCTAGATGGCATGTTTTATAAGCTAAATGAAGTCCTTAGATGATAGATATATTGGAGCTTCAATTTTTGAAGCATTAAACAAGTTTTCTCCTAAGGAAAATGCAAGAAAAGAGAAATTACAAAATTTGGATTTTTATGAGTAACTTATTCAAAAACATATTTACTCAATGAAAAATGTGGGTTTTTATGCATGAATGAAGGTCATGACTAATATGGATGTTGGGAACTCATTTTTAATTGGGTGATAAGTAAATTCTAAGGATAAAATCATAAAAACATTAGGGGATGTAAGGTTGGTGATAATAACTTCTTATAAAGGGTCATTAAGGAAATTCTTGATAACTAGGAATTCATAAGAGTCCATCATCAAAGATCATCAAAACCATGCATTTATGGAGTTCATTACATGATATTCATGCTAGGAATTCATTCATACACCATTTATGCATGAATCATTAACTAGGAACATTTCTCATCAAAAGCAAAGCAAAATTTCGGAATTGGAGAGTTTACGGAACAGATCTGATCTTACTGTTCCGTGACCTTAATGTTTTCAAAACTTGAAATTAATATTATAAAGAGATAGATCTTCCGAAGTAGATAGAGATCGACATAAAATTTGCGAAATTCCGAGTTAAAATGACCAAGTTATGGCCGTTTTAAGTCGGAGCTTCTGCAAATAGCGAGAATTCCAAATTCATCTAGTCTAGATACATAGTTTGGATTAGTTACATGATGAGAATCTCATTAGGATTATTCTTACTTGGTAGGTGATCCCGAGCAAGACGACACCCTACCTCCCGACTATTACTACTAAAAAGACCGGCATCCAATGGCCGAGTGAGTTTTTTCTTCCACTCTCAATTAATGATTGTGATTGTAATGTAGTGGCACTAGTGGTGTAGGCAAAGATAAAAATGGATATATATGATGGGGTATATGGGAATTATATATTTTTCTGCTGTTGATGTGCGAAATGGAACTTAAGAAATATCGAAACCGGGTGTTAAGCCATTGACTGATTAGCTAGTATCTTATATTGAATGTCTGCGCATACTTGTTGGTCACCTAAAAGAATTGACTAATGAATATTATTGCAATTGGATTCATTCATATCACGATGGGGATGGAGCATTTGCATTGGTTGGTTTTTCATGATCCATAAAACGAATATGTTGGTTAATCGTGATCCATAAAATAAAATTGTTGGTTAATCGTGATCCATAAAACGAATTATTGTTTAGTTGACCGTGAGCTTAAATGGCGGCGTACCGTAGGATTCGTTAATCTGCTAACCCGGGATGGAGGGCGCAAGTCCATCCACATATGATTTCCGGTTGGTCATATGTTTGTTGAACTCATTTGGTTGATGCATACACTTGCTTGAATAATCACTTGTTTGAATGAATTGTACTTAATTGTCATATGGAAGTTCTTACTCACTAAGCTAGTTAGCTTACGCCCCCATAGTTTTTACTTATTGCAGCATGAGTTTATCTGGCTTAGACCGAGGCAAGCACAGCTCAGGTACTGGAGATAGGAGTTTCCCATAGAATTTTACTTCATTCTTTTTGTATAGACTTCCGTTGGAAACTAAAGGACTCTGGATGACTGTAATGGACTTGATATTATTTTGCGGGGGAATGCCCCTTAGATTTTGTAAAGTATAATTATGCGTTTTGGTTTATTATCTATGGCTAATGAGTGCCACATTAAACTACTTAACTCCATTGGTTAAGTATTCTATTGTCGTAAAGGAACGCTTTACATCTATATAAGACTCCCGAAGGGCTCGGATAGGGAATTCGAGAGTCTTATTTAGTATGTGGCAGGCTGTTACGTTTAGGATACCCTATGGGGCGCGACAAAACGGCTATAACTTGATCATTTTAACTCGGAATTTAGCAAATTATATATCGATTTCTATCTAATTCGAAAGATCTATCTAATTATAATATTATTTGCAAGTTTTGAAAACATTTGTGTCATGAAACAGAAGGATCAGATCTGATCAGTAACAATCCCATTTCCGAAAAATAGTTTTGTAATTGTTTGAAATGTTCTTATTTGATAATTCAAGAATACATGAAATATGAATGATTTCCTAACATGAATGACATGTGATGAGTTTAATGTATGTATAATCTTGATGATTTTTGTTAAAAAAAAATTTATAAATTTTTATTTTGCAAGGCCACAATAACAAATACTTATAAAAAATCTAGTTTTCTAACTTTGACATCACGCTAGTATTTTGGAATTCATTCTTAAGTATTTATAGTTATCTTAGTTAAAATTAAGTCTTCATAATATATACTACCTAAGGCCTTCATATTTACATAAAAATTTGCATTTTGCACTTTGCAAATATGTTTTCAAATAGATTTACTCAAAAATCCAAATTTTTAGAAATCCACTTTTTGAATGATTCCTTTGGGAAAAACTTGTTTAATGTATTAAAATTTAAGACTTTACTATACCTACTACTTAAGGACTTCATTTAATACATAAAACTTTTATTTTGAACTTGGATAATAGGTGTTTTCATGGGCATCATCCAAAGTTACGAATTTTACAAGTTGACTACTAACTCAAAATTTTTCATCTTGATTCTACTTCTTGTTTTACACATTAATCTCATCAAAACTCATTTCAACTTGTAAAAATCACTACTTAATGATACCTATTACCTACACCCTTCATTTTTCACATAAAACATGAGTTTTAGAGTTGATAAATGGGTTTTCAAAATTGGTTTTGGTTGAGATCCGAATTTTCCAAATTTATTTTTGGACATATCTTTTGATAAAGTCCATCTAAACTTAGGAAAATCATGCTTTACATATCCTATCTTAAGAGCCTTCCATTTCTTGAATAAAATCTTCATTTTTTGAGTTGTAAAACATGTTTTTAAACTATGCCTTGGCTAAAATCCAAGAATAAGATTTCTATTTTGAAAATAACTTTTGAAAATCACATTTCATTCTTGTAACAAGTTGATGATATACATCCACTAAACCTTCATTTTCTCAACTAAAACTTTCATTTTGAGACTTGAAAAATGGTTTTTAAATATAGGTTTTGTCAATATACGAATTTTACTATTTTTATTCAAGTTCAAATCTAAGATCTACACATAATATGAACATGAATATAAAAGAAATGAATGGTAGTAAACTATAAACTCATAGATCTAAACTTTACTCCTACAAATTATTCATTTATGATATCTATTCCTTAAGCCCTTCATTTTAAATGAAAAATACACATTTTGAAGTTGAAAAATAGCTTTTCTAAATATGATTCCCTTTTTATCCGAATTTTCAAAAATGATTTTTGTTGAAACTAAAATAGATCTTGAGCTTTCTAAAACTTTTCTACTATCATCAAGCTATTAGAAGTTATTTAAGAAAATAAATCAAAAGTCTAATGCATTTATGAACCTAAAACACTAGATCTACTTTATTATACTAGTTATAAATGCATTAACACTAAGATAGTTATGTAAATGATGAATATATGCATAAATCATTAGCAATAACAAAATAATAACTCAAATATCAAGATCTAAAACATAAACAAAATCAAAGTTACAAAAAAATTAGATCTACAAAATATAACTACTTTTAACAAGAAAATAATAATAATACAAGAGAATAATCATGGAGAAGAGGAGTGTTTCATTTTGGCATCATTATCCTTAGCTTTTAAGCTTATGGAAGGTCATTTAATGCATGAAACTCTCACTATACCTTACCTATATCATCTATGGAAGCTTAATAGGAAAGTTTACTTAAAGAATCTTCAAGAATAGAGTGTGGACGTGATTTTTTTGGATGGGGGTAGCTTGTGTTCTTGCAAGAATAAGAACAAAAGAAGAAAGAAAGAGAGGAAAAAGAGAGGAAAAGAGAGAGTAAATGGTGTAGGGTTTCAAAGAAATGCAAGGAAGTAAATGACAGGCATTAAATGGAGAGAGAGAAGTGTATTAATTGAAAAAAAATAAAACAAAGGCAGATTTGGGGAGGAAGGGCTGCACATGAATTCAAGAGAGAGAGAGAGAGAAGGGAATTTGGTTTGTTTTTGACTTGGAATTGTAATGCAATTAATGATATGTGTAGCTTCTTGAAGAAGGATTTGAAAAAGGGTTATTTTAATTAATTTTGTGGTATTTCAAGAGACAAAAAGGGTAGCAAAAAGAAGTCAAAATCTGCCATGAAGTGATAAAATGAAGTATAGAAAAATTGAAGTGAAAAAGAAGTGATGTGTGAAAGGTGTACTTAAAGGTATGAGTTTGTAAGAGTACTTTCTTAATAAATAAAATAAAAATAAGAAAAATATAGAAAATGTATTCCAAATATTTGTAGCAGATTTTTAGTAATAAAAATAATATAATAAATTTATTTATTTTAGTAAATTATCAAATTAGTTACCAATATGATCAAAATATGCGAATATGATCTATAAATGATATTTTTATAACCCGAAAAGTTCTAATAATTTATTCTATGAAAATAAAAATATTTTTCAAATATTTTCTAATTCTTAAATTATTTTATTTTATTTTTAGTATCGGGTCTTAAATAAAAATTTATCTCATGAAAACTCGAAACTAACTAAATTTTGGAAAAAAAAATTTCTATGATACATAAAATATTTATCTAAAAATATAAGGGTTTGTAAGAATAATAAAATTGTATAATGAATAGTAGTGAATAGTACCAGAAGATTAATTAATTACAGTTAGTAATGAAATACAAATAAAATCGCAAAATCAGATAATTCTAGTTATTGAAAAATTATAAAACTGATATTTTAGAAATCCTTATGAAAATACGAGTCTAACGGTACTAATGGTATATTTTTTATATCTCGAGCCCCGGACATGCTTTTCGAAGTCTGTATCTGAATGGGTTCGAAATAGGTAAAAAATTTACCAATCTGATATTTTTAAGCGACCTTATATTACTACGAGTTATTCTACACACTTAAACTACACCTCTGCCTCTAGGGTTAAGGGCACGAGATTGCCGAACTTAACTACTGTATTCCACTTAGGGTTTCCAGGTGGTTTTTCGATTTAGATCTTTGCCAATTTAGAAACTAATATTTTATGTTTATACAACATATTTAATTTGGGAAACTTATTTTAAAATTTATTTTTGTAAGTATTTAATATCTCTCAACGTTTTCTGAATTCTTGAATTGAGTTTTATTTCCAAAAGTTTATCGTTATTTACTTTTAATAATTTTTTTTGAATTCTATATTACCCGATTTTACAATTCAGAGTTAAGTATGGAATTTACCATACGTAGTAGTTTTGAATTTGAAGTCCATTGAGTTCTTATTTTATTTTCAAGGAATCTCATTTTCTCAATATTAAGAAATTTCTAGATTTGTTCGTGATTTAAGACTAGTCAAAGTTCGGTTTTAATTTGGAGTCATTTTTAGGGTTTAGTTTCGAAGTTTATTTTGGAATTATTTACTAAATTTTTCCGGGGCTTACATAATAGAAAACTAAAATCTAAACGATTAAACAGCTGTCCAAGAAGACGTAGGAATAGAGAACAAAGAGATTCCAACAACGTACCAACTAAAGAAGTAGTACCCCCATAAAACCAACCGAAGAATAACCCTGCTCCTGCCCAGAACCAGTAAAATGATTTTGCTGCTGCCCTTGGACAGATGAACTAGTTGTTGACTATTTTGATTCAACAACAAAATCAAAATAATCCAGCTCCTGCTCCACCTCAAAATGCTCCTGAAGCTACGATAGAAGCACTCGGAGAACAGTTTTATGCCATGCCATTTCCACCACTGTCACTACCGAGATCCCACCGAAACTTGCTCGCCGACTTCATCAAAAGTAACAGCTACTTCGATGGAGCCTTCGGAAAACCAGATCAGGCCGAAGATTGGTTGGCCCAAGTCAAGAGATCGTTTGATGCTTATGAGCTGCCCCACCACTTAAGAGTTAGTTATGGGACTTTTTTGTTGAAGTTTAATGCCCAAATATGGTGGGAATCGAAGAAGTGAGAATTGCGTGCTCCAGTTACTTAGGATATGTTTTGAGAAGAGTTCTTGGAGAACTATTTTCCAGGGAGTCTCAAAGTTCGTACAGTGCTGACTTCCTGCATATTTCTCAAAAGGGGAGAACCATCGAGTAGTGTGAAACCGAGTTCAGTCACTTGTTATAGTATGCCCTTGAATTCTATAAGCACAGCGAGGAGTTAAAGAGACAAATTTTCTTGAATGGATTAGATGAGGACCTAACGATTCGTTTGGTGGATTTTGATATCAGAAGTTTTAAGGAGCTAGTAGAAAAAGCTCGAATTATAAAAGGAGACAAAAAGATGAAAACAAAAGCTCCGGAAAAGAAAGTGTTTGTGTTTGGAAGGAAGCCTTATGAAGCCTTCTGGATTAAAAAATAAGAGGTTTAAAACCTTTGGAAGTTTCAAAGGAAGTAGAAGCAATCAGAGGAAAGTGAACAAGGTGATATCACATGCTGGAAATGCTGAGGGAAGCATTATCCAAAGTCTTGCCCACAATTGCAAAACAAGTGCTACTTTTGTTGCAACCCGGATCATAAAATCTTAAACTGTCCCAAGAAGAACACCAATATCTGCTATGTGTGTAAGTAGCCAGGGCACTTTGCAATGAATGCCTTAAGAGAAAAATGCTCTAGTGAGGCCGTCCAACACCTCGGGAGGATCCGCCCTTGTCAGAACCAACAATGGCAACAAAAATGGGAACCGCTCTAGCACATTGATGCATGGAATGAGAGTTTACAACCTAGAAGGCCAGTGGATGTGCAAGGAAGTTGATGATGAGGAAGAAGAATATGAGTTTGCTGCCTTGGAGGGAGAAGAAGGCTATGATCATGGACTCGTTGCAGGTTAGCCTTAACCTTAAGTTATCGTTTTGTCTGTTTATAGTATCTTTTTATGTTATCAAATCTATAGCAATAGAATCCCTATATCCCTTTAGCCTAAAGCTTTAGAAAAGTTAGATAAGTGTAGTATGGTTAGTAACTTGTGTGTGTTGAATGTAGGGAGTATGCGAGTAGCTAATGAGACTGCTTATGCCTTGTTTGATACCGGAGCCACCCATTCGTTTATCACCCCAACCTTGCTAAGAAGACTGGTTTACCTATAGTCACCACCGCTACCAGGTTTAAGATAAAGACACCCATTGGTAGCGTCGTAACCACCTGAGAGATGTTGAAGGAGTGTCCCTTAGAGATCCAAGGACACTATACGACAAGTAACTTGATTGTGTTGGAGATGAATAAGTATGAAGTGATTCTTGGCATGAGTTGGTTGACCCATGTTAAAGTTGTTGTGGATTGTCGAGAGAAGAAGATGAATTTTAAGGATGTAAACGGGAAGGATATTGAGTTCAAAGGAGAATTCGCGGTCGTAAGGAAGCAAGGATTAAGTTTGCTCGAGTTAGCAACGAATGAGGAGGGGATTGACCAACAAATTAATGCAATAGAAGAAGAAAGCAAAGGACCTGAGGTAGAGGATATACCTAGAGTCAATGAGTTTCCTGGTGTTTTTCTTAAGGAATTACCTAGATTGCCACCAAAGAGGGAGATTGATTTTGAGATTAGCTTGATACCAAATACCAACCAATATCGAAAGCTGCATACCACATGGCACCGGTAGAGTTGAAGGAACACAAGAAGCAATTACAAGAGCTTCTAGATCAAGGGTTTATTCACCCAAGTGTATTGCCATGGGGAGCACTAGTCTTAAAAGGATGGGTCTATGAGGTTATGTATCAATTATCGGGAGTTGAATAAGGTTACAATCAAGAATAAGTATCCATTGCCTCAGATTGATGACCTCTTCGATCAGTTGCAAGGAGCAAGTGTGTTTTCACACATCGACCTAAGGTCTGGATACCATCAGTTGAGAGTAAAGCCGAAGGATGTACTAAAGACCGCTTTTCGGACTCGTTATGGACATTATGAGTTTGTAGTGATATCTTTTGGCTTGACAAATGCACTTGCCACTTTCATGGACCTGATGAATCGAATCTATAAGCCTTGTTGGATTAGTGCGTTATAGTTATCATCGACGACATTTTGGTCTACTCGACTGCACGAGAGGAACATGAGGAACACCTCCGTATGGGACTTCGGATGTTAAGAGAACATAAGTTGTATGCTAAGTTGTCAAAGTGTGACTTTTGGTTGGATAAGATATCCTTTTTAAGACATGTTGTTTCAGAAGATGGCATATTGGTTGATCCTAAAAAGATTAAAGCAATGATGAAGTGGAAGCAATCGAAGACGGTAACGGAAGTAAGAAGCTTTCCTGGTCTAGCTGGCTATTATCGAAAGTTCATAAAGAATTTCTCGACTATAGCCAAGCTGTTAATACTACTTACTCAAAAGAATGAGAAGTTCATCTGAACCGATAAAAAGAAAAGAGTTCCAAGAGCTCAAGCAAAAGCTTGTATCCATACCGATACTCGTTTTGCCAAACCTTGAGAAGCCATACACGATACATAGCGATGCATCACGAAATAATCTTGGATGTGTGCTAATGCAAGGAGGAAAAGTGATTGCTTATGCTTCGTGACAGTTAAGACCACATGAGCAAAATTATCCGATACATGACTTGGAGCTAGCTGCTATTGTTTTCGTACTCAAGATACGGAGGCATCACTTGTATGGATAAATATGCGAAATATAAGGATCACAAGAGCCTTAAGTACCTATTCACTTAGAAGGAGTTGAATATGCGACAACGAAGATGGTTGTAGCTCATAAAGGACTATGATCTTGGGATCAATTATTGTCCAGGAAAAGTTAATGATGTCGCTGATGCCTTAAGTCGAATGAATCATGAGGAAATTGCCGCTCTATTGACCGACCAAAAGGAGTTGGTAAGAGAATTCGAAAGGCTGAGTATCGAGTTCATTGGAAAAGATGTGGAGGTGAAAATATCTAGCCTAATGATGGAACCAACCCTTGTGGAGCGAATTAAAGAAACTCAACGGTATGATGAAGTCATACAAAGGATCAAATGGGAAGTGTAAGCGGAGAAGTATACTAACTACATAATAGATGAAGAGGATGTAGTGAGGATGAAAGGAAGGCTATGTGTGCCGAATGATGAGAAAATGAGAAGGGAAATCATGAGTGAAGCTTATACTCGGGATATACATACACCCGGGAGGAACTATGATATATCAAGATCTCAAGAGCCACTTCTGGTGGAATGGAATGAAACAGGATGTAGCTGATTATGTGATGAAGTGCCTACTTGTCAACAAGTAAAGATGGAACATCAAAGGCTGGGAGGATTGCTAAAGCCTTTACGATACCGAGTGGAAGTGGGATCAAACCTCAATGGATTTCATGTGTGGACTACCAAGAACATCGGTGGGATATGATGCAATATGGGTCATGGTAGATTGTTTGACTAAATCGGCTCACTTCATATCAATCAACATGACGTACTCAATGGACAAGCTAGCCAAGATATACATAAAGGAAATAGTACGTTTACATGGAGTACCCCTCGGGATTATATCAGATTGAGACCCTAGATTTGTATTTAAGTTTTGGACAAGTTTAAAGGTGTATGGGGACAAAGTTGCATTATTAGCACGGCTTATCATCCCCAAACCGATGGACATCAGAACGAACAATTCAAACCCTAGAGGACATGTTAAGTGCGGTGTTATGGAATTCAAAGGGAGTTGGGATCCTCATTTGCCACTCATAGAGTTTGCCTACAAAACAGCTACCACTCTACCATACAAATGCCACCATATGAAGCTTTGTATGGACGACGCTGTAGATCGCCTTTGTTTTGGGATGATGTGGAAAAACTCGCTATTGGACTAGACTTGTTACAGATGTAGCAGACAAAGTAAGGATAATCAAACAACGAATGAAAGAGGCCCAAGATAGATAGAAAAGCTGGGCAGATAAGAAAAAGCGAGTTCTCGAATTTCAAGTGGGAGACCATTATACTTAAAATATAAATTTGATCAAGAGTATACATAGGGTACGCTCACAAGGAAAGTTGAGCCCATGGTACATTGGATCTTTTGAAGTGCTTAAATGAGTGGGAGGTTTAGCTTATCGCCTAGCCTTGCCGCTAAACCTATTGGGAGTACACAACGTGTTTCATGTATTAGTCTTGCATAAGCATGTAATAGATCTAGATCGAGTAGTGGAATTGGAGCCAGTGTTGCTAAAGGAGAACCTCACTTATGAGGAACATCTGGTGCAGATTTTGGATCGAAAAGTCCAAAAGCTACGGAGTAAGAAGAACAAATATGTCAAAGTCCTTTGGAGGAATCACACCCATGATGAGGCAACTTTGGAGGCTGCGGATGAGATCCGACGCAAATATCCGAATCTATTCGAGGAGTCAGATACGATAATCAAGTTTTGAGGACAAAACTTTCTTTAAGATTGGTAGGTTGTAAGCCCCTAGATTTTTCGATAAATATAAGAAAACCCTAAGAACCGGAAGTCAAACCGAAACTCTAAAGTTAACTTAGTTCTATGTTTAGTCAAGTGAATCTAGATCCGGGAATCTCGTGTTCTTATACCCTAGACAACGAAATTAAGATAATTGTGGAAAATGGTTCGTAATAATATAGGAAAGCTTAAAAATATTAGATTCGCAAATTTCTAGTGTTTTTAGGATACGAAGGGAGCAGTTTTCATAAACTGTGCCCCCGTGCATCGGATAGTGAAAATATTCCGACAACACCAACAGACTCGTAAAAATATAAGGTTTTCAAAAATATCAGTTTTATAATTTTTCGGTAAATAAAAATAGCAGATACAGACCGTTTACGCGTATTTTCTTTACTACTAGTATTTTAATTGTCTAGTCTACTATTCATAGTATTTTTCTACTATTCATCTATCTTTACTTTTTCTTGCACTCTATTCTTACACATTACCATACCTATACATTACAATTTATCTTCCCCATACAATTTTAATCACAACATACTTTACACATTATTTTTTTAATTACAAAACAACAAAATAAATTAATTTCCTCCCCTTTACAAAGCTAAAACCAACGCCTCCCGTCTCTATCTTCTATCACTTTATTTTCTATTTCATTTTATTTTATTATATCTAATTTCCACTCCAAAACTCTATAAATACCCCCTTCCTCCTTCATTCTTTCACACAACTCATTTCCTACTAAAACTCTACCAAAATCACTCCATAAAACCCCTCTCTCAAATTCTCTCCCAAATTCTTTCTTCTGTCCATAAAACCATTTTCTACATAATAGTACAACCCATTCTATTCATCTTCAAACAACATATAACCTTAGGTAAAAATTTTTGACATATACTTATCATGTTCATACAACTTAGCATGAGCTTAGTGTATGTTTCTTAGACTCATGAGAGTTAAAGAAGCAACATATGTTAATGTTTTGTTTTTGTTTTTGTTCATGTTCCTATTTTCCATTATGTTATTATTGTTATTATGTTGTTGTTATTATTATTTGTTCTAATCTAACTTCTATATAGTATTATGTACATTATGTATATATATTTCTTTAGAGCATATAAGCTCACTTGTTACTTATTTATTTTTTATGCTTTGCAATTTATTTATTTATTTCATGCTATTATTAAGACTAGTCTTTCTAGTCTTAGACTTGCTCTTATCAAGTCAAAACAATTTTCTTTCTTTTCTTTTCTTTTTGGACTAGTCTATTCTTAGTCCCAAGATACCTTGATGAAGCTAAGGTTCCTAATACTTGACTTTATTTATGCTCTTATTACATTTATCCTATTATGTTGTTTTCCTCGTAGTTACATATTCTCATTCATGCATGATTTCAACAACTATGAAAAAGAGTTTTCTTAAGTAAAGAAAAATAATAAATCTCTTTAAAAATAAATCTTTGTCATGTAAGAAATGATTTTCCCATAAAGATGCAAAGTTTTATCTTAACAAAACTTTTCCAAAGTTAGAAAAGCTCATCACAAGTTTCTAATAATAATAGTACATGGGATTTCATCCAAGTATACATAGAGTGAAATATCACATACTCTCTTTTTAAAACCAAGGAAATAGGAAAGTTTCTTTAAAAAATTAATATTGCTAAATCATTATTCAATAAAGGTTTTCTTAAACTCATTTATCGAAGTTTTCTACCAACATTCCAAAATACTAAAGTCTAGACAAGTTTTTAAAAGTTATCAAAGAATAACCTTTGTAGAGATAAGCTTTACTTAGAAAAAAAAATAAATAACTTGTAAGATCATTGATATTATTTATCTAAAGTGGATCTAACTTTAGAAAAATTTTAGAACACATAACCAAGAAATATTTAGAAAACTACATCTTCTAGCCATTAGAAATAAAGTTGTAGGAATCTTAAAAGATTAAAATTACTTTTTGAAATTTAATTATTCTCAATAACTAAGAAATTGAGTTAAAAGAATGAAATACTCACTTATGATAATTTAGGCAATTTTCCAAACAAAACTAATTTCTTTTCAAGTCTTAGCATAATCTCACTTTAAGACACATTGTTTTATAAAAATCACTATTGAGACAACACCGCTAAATTCATGCATATAATTTGAGTCTATATATATATTCAAAGGATTTTTCAACCAAACAAATATCTATATTTTTGGTACAAAGATTGGATGGAGAAAAGTTTGAAAACTTGAGTTTTGAAATCTTGAATTTTCGTATCGATTCTGTACATCACTATTCCAAGACCCAAATGACTTCTTTTGATCAAAATAACCTTAGAAATAGATAAATATTTTCGAGTAGGTAGAAATCGGTATATAATATGCAAAATTCCGAGTTAAAATGAGCAAGTTATGGCAATTTTAAGTTGGGATTTCCATTCATACGATTTTTGACGAGTTCGATAAGATAGAATTAGAGAAATTGAGTAGATCTTGGATGAAATATGCTCTTCGGGTATTTCTTTTGTTTAGGTATTGAGGATCAAGATCTTCTCTTCCCCAAGGATTACTTCGAATCATAGAAGATCGCTATGGATGAGTGAGTTTCCTTTACGTTTATGTATTTGCGCATGTGCTTATAGAATAAAGCACTAAATGTTAGGAAAAGATAAAAATTGATATGCATGTGGGATATCATTGGAATTATGTATGTGAATTGTTATGTGCAATCGATGAATGATAAGTATATCGGGACCTGATCTGTGATTAATATAATTGTTTCTATGTATGTATTGTTATGTGTGTAATTATTGCTTAATGGCTTTAAATGATTTAATGTCATATTGGAATCCTCATATAATAAATTGCTCATGCATATCACTAGGAATATCATTTCGAAATTTTGCTACTACTCCTCAGCGTAGGACCAGAGTGGTAAGTTGCCTAGCTGTATCTTAAGGGTTTAGGACATTCGGGAAATATGGCCTCCAGTTGTAGCCAAGCAGGATCGTTCACTTTGGGTAAATAAAGCCCGTGGACTAGTAGTATGGTTCATTAGAACCCCAAGAGGTGCAAAAACGTTTAAGGAGGTCGTTTGGGGCATAGTTCAAATCATTCCCTAACCACCGATGGAGGGATAAATCCATCACACATACGAAACCAAATAGTCGTATGTACTTTTTGATCATATGGATGTTGCATTTCATATGCTTGTTTAATGAAATTGGTTGGATGCCTGTTATGAGTACTTTTGCGTAAGGAATATCTCACTAAGCTAGTTATACTTATACTCCTATAGACTTTTGATATTGCAGGATTGTATTTTGCACCCGAAACCATCTTGATCATCCGGGTAGAATTTTTTTTTGGAAGCTTTTGAGGAACTCTGTTTTGAAGTCTTAGAGTAGATTTCTTCTAAAATCTTCTAGCTTTAGTTATTTATCTTAGTAATGTAAACCCAGTTTTCTTAGTAACCGAGTAAACTTCGGAAATCGGAAATCGGAAATCAAAACCTTAAACAGGATTAGTGTGAGCAACCTAGGAACCCTAGATCCGGCTTTTCTTCGATTTCAATTTATAAGAACCTCTATAGAATAATTTAATATGGATTATTGTTTTAAAGTACATTTTATACCATAAAAGTTTTGATTTCGAAAATTTTCTATTCCAGGCTTTTCCGAGCTCCATTACGGAAAAGCGAGCCCCGGAACTAGAAACTCAGAAAAATATTCTGGAATACTCTTTAGAATGGAAATGTTATAAGATTTCAAAAATATACATTTTATAATTTTTCGGGTTATAAAATTATAGTTATAGCCTTTTTTCTACATTTTCTTTATTACCGGTGAAGTAAATGTCTTGTCTACTATTTATTACTATTCACAAGTATAACCTACTACAATAACATACCGTAGTCTTACAACATTACAAACACTGAATTATATTTTCTTTTCCAAGAATTTTTGTCCCTTAACAAATAATTACATTTAATACTTTTTATTTCGTAAATTACAAATCAAGACAATTTCAAACATCTCTCTTTCCTTTCTACATGTGTGGCCGGCGCAATTTCCCCCCAATTGCCCTCTAATTGTTTTATTTTTCTTCTTTTATAATACAAAATAAACCCTAAGTCACTTAATATAAATAATCCTTTTTTTTCCTCTCTCTCTTCATTTTCATTTCATTTGTTTCAAAAGCTCTCAAACTCTCTCTATTTTTTTCCTTTTGCCGTGAGCCTCCAACCCCTCCACACACACACACCACAAGCTTCTTTATTCTTCATTTCTCATATGTTTCAAGTTTTAGGTGATGATTCTTAAGCTTTCCTACCATTTAATCTTATAATGGCAAGATTATTCATAAGTGTTTTCACTCTAAGTCCCCATGAGTACTTGCTAGGGACAAAATGCTACTACATGAATATCAAGCCATCACAAGAGTAGATCTTGTGTTTGATTAAGTTTTTGTTGAAATATCTTCATGTTCATGCATGTAGAAGTAGAGTAAAGTAGAGATCTAGCATAAAAATCCCATGTTCATGCTTTTAAACTTCATTTCATACATCATGAGTAGTAGATCTAGCTTTTAGATGCTTATACCATGCTTGACATTTATGACCTTATGGATAAATTATGTTTCCATGCATTAATGCTCATAAAGGCTTTGTTTTGTGTATATAGATGTTGTAGTTGGTAGATCCTTAGGCAAGTAAAACAAAGAACTTACAAAGGAAAAGTTTTTGTTTGAAATGTTCAAAGACAAATTCGTATGATTTCAAAGCCTTATTTTAAAAACCCTTTTATCAATTTTAAAAATCATGTTTTATGTGAAAAATGAAGGGTATAGGTAATAGGTATCATTAAGTAGTGATTTTTATAAGTTGAAATGAGTTTTGATGAGATTAATGTGTAAACCAAAGGATAGAAACAATATAGAAAATGTTGAGTTACTACTCAATTTATAAAATTCGTAATTTTGAAATAATGCCATGAAAACACCTATTTTTCAACTCAAAATGAAAGTTTTATGTAATAAATGAAGTCCTTAAGGAATGTGTATAGTAAAGCCTTGAATTTTAATGCATTAAACAAGTTTTTTTCCCACAAGAATCATTCAAAAATTTAATTTCTAAAAATTCGGATTTTTGAATAAATCCTATTTGAAAACATATTTGCAAAGTGCAAAATGCAAGTTTTTATATATAAATGAAGGCTTAGGTAATAGATATAATGAAGGCTCAATTTAGACAAGGATAATTTGATTTTCCTAAGGAAATAACTCCAAAACAAATGGGATGATCAAAGTGAGGAAACTAGTTTTCTTGAAAGTGAATAGTCATGGAGTTTTACGAATAAAAACTTTCTTAAATTTCCTTTTAGTAAATAAGGTCAAGATCATGCATACATCAAGTTCATAACATGCCATTCATGATAGGAAATCATCAATATTGCATATATGGTTGATCTATATGCTAGGAACATCGCAAACATTCATGAAATTATTTTTTGGAGTTGGAATTTTCGATCGATCAGAACTGATCAGATTATTTCATGGCCTAATTATATTCAAAACTTGGAAATAATGTTAGAAATATTTAGATCTTTTGAAGTAGATAGAAATCGGTATATTATATGCTCAATTCCGAGTTAAAATGAGTTAGATATGGTCAATTGAAGTTAGGACTTTGGCTTATGCGGAAATTGATGAACTTACTAAATAGAATTGTTAAGTTTATTAGAACTTTATGAGAAATACTCATTGAGGATATTCCTTGTACTTAGGTGATTTAGAGGACGGATTTCCACTCCCCGAGGACTACTACAACTAGTGGATTTCTCTACATGGCCGAGTGAGTTCATTTCTTAAATAGTTATGCTCATGTATGTGCTTGTAATCGTAGTGGCATTAGAATTAGGAAAAGAAAAATTATGAAGGTTTGTGATCTAATCTTGGTTGAATGAATGATAAGTATATCGAGACAAGACTTGTTGAAAAATCATTGTATGAGCTAGTATAGACTTGGATTGTCTGAAATTCTCTATGATCGCACTTAATCTACTTAATTAACATACCACGATTATATGAATAAAATATACATACATATCACGTAGTGAGTCACATTGCATAGGTTATTATACCTTTGTGGGGAGAAGGCATAATAATTGGGCAACGAAGGGCCTGTAAACTCGAATGATGGCGTATAGGCTGGAATTGAAAATATGTGTGGGTGGGCACCTGTATCAACCATAACAAAATTTAAAAGTGGTAGCTGGGCACCTGTATCAACGACAATAAGAAGTGAGAAGAATTTAAATGTTGGTTGTATGGGCCTGAAACACCTAACCCCAAATGGAGGGGGTAAATCCATTCAACATAAGATTTCTGGACGGTCTTATGTATCGTATGCTCATGTGTTTGTGCATTTCATATGGTTGCTAATAACTTGTCTGTTATATACTATTGTTGAGTATTAAATATTTGGAAATGAATCTCACTAAGCCTGTTAGCTTACACCCCGATAGTTTTGTTGTGGTGTTCCTATTTTTGGTTGTTCCGAGATAACACTTTTTACAGGGTTATCTTTTGGATGAATGAGCTTTTGAAGAAGTCGGGACCTAGTTAGAGGCGTGGACTTCTAGGAAATCTCTTTAACATAAACCCTAACGTTTGTAATATGGTTTTTGTCACGCCCCATAGGGTACCCTAAACGTAACAGTCCGCCACATGCCATATAAGATTCCCGAATTACCACCTTAGTTCTTCGAGAGTCTCATATAGATGTAAGGCGTACCTTTACACAATAGAGTACAAATCCGAATGGAGATAAAAGCTTAATTTGGCATGCATGGGCAATAGGATATAATTCATGAACATAAATAAATATTACAAAATTCTAAGAGGCATTCCCCCGCAAAAGAATATTTAACGGTCCATTACAGTCATCCAAGTCTTAGAAGTTTTCTATGGAAGTCTAATACAAAAATTACAACTTCTAGGGAAAACTCCTAGCTTCGGTACCTGTTCAGCCGGGTCTCTTCGCCTAAGCCATAAATGTGTAAGCTGCAAAAGGAACGGACTATAGGGACGTAAGCTAACTAGCTTAGTGAGTGTAATCTCCCACAAAAACATTTATATCACAACAATTCAACCAAGTTATTAACCAAGCAAGTGTATGCATCAAACACATGAGTTCAACATACATATGACCAACCGGAAATCATATGTGGATGGAATTGCGCCCTCCATCCCGGGTTAGCAGATTAACGAATCCTGTGGTACTAACAATATCCCGTTTATGGATCACGGCTAACCTACGATTATTCGATGTCGTTTATGGTTCACGACTAACCTACGATTATTCGATGTCGTTTATGGTTCACGACCAACCTACGATTATTCGATGTCGTTTATGGTTCACGACTAACCTACAAATGCTCATGCTCCATCCCCTTGTGATATGCACGTGTCAATTTATCATTAGTCCAAGTAGTTGCTTAAACCAATTTACTTAGGCGATCAATCAATTTATCAGACAATCCATCATAGCTAACTATACAATCAAAGTTTATCACCCGGTTTCAATATTCTTAATTTGATTTCTCACATCATCATCAACATATAATTTCCCATCATTCCCCATTATTCATATTCCATTCATTTGGCCTACATTCTAGTGCACTACTTTATAAGCACATACAATAAATGAATCGGGAAGAAAAACTCACTCCGCCATTGGTACTCCGGTCTTCTAGTAGTAATAGTCCGGAGGTAACTCGTCACCGTCCACGGGTTCACCTATTCATATAAGAAATTACCCTAATAAGTATTCTATCAACTTAGGACACTAAACTCTAAGAAATCTTAATGAAATCGGAATTCGCGTCATTTCCGAAGTTCGTTTTAAAATGGCCATAACTTGGTCGTTTTAAGTCGGAATTTTGCAAATTATATACCGATTCCTATCTACTTAGGAAGAGCTTTCCAAATATGAAGTTTAAATCAAGTTTTGAAAATATCTAAGCCTCGGAATTGAGGGATCAGATCTGTACAGCGGGTTTGTCAATTCCAAAAATGCGGTTTTCATGAATGCATTTGAGATTCCTAAGTGTAATATGATGCTAAATGCAATGGTAATGATTTTCCCTAACATGAATGTCATGATGTGATTCTTAAGGAGTCTATGTTCTTATAACTTTTTAGACTTAACGATTTTTAGAAATTAACTTTCCTTAGAAGCCATTTCCTCTCATTGTTTAGTAAGTGAGTTTACTACATTTGACCACATCTACATTTTACATGGACTTTCTTTAGAAGAACTCTACTTTACTTAAAGAAATTTTGACCCTTATATTAGTTATACCCTAGGACCTTTATTTCTTTAATAAAATACACATTTACAAACTTTTAAGTGGGTCTTTAACCAAGGGGTTTCCAAAAATCCGAATTTACAAAAGTTCATTTTCAAGTTGATTCCTTTAGGAAAAATATATTTTATACTTGAAACTTTAAGTATCTATTATACCTATATCCTAAGGACTTCATTTATTTAAGAAAATATCATTTTTGAAGTTGGAAAAATAGTGTTTTCTAACCCTTCATCCATTATTACGAATTTGGTTTTCATAACTTTTAACTCAAAACTCCTATGGACTTCATTTCTTGTTTTCAACATTTTCTTTAGTAAAAACTCCTTTAGACTCATGAAAGATACCACTAATCATTATCTATTACCCATAGGCTTTATTTCTCTTATAAAATACATGTTTAGAAGTTGTTAAAAGTGTTTTTGACCTTGGTTTTCAAAGTCATCCGAATTTCTAAAAGTCTTTTTCTTGAAAAGTACTTTTCTTTTTGACTTCATGGACTCATATATATATAGATCTATACACTAGAAAAGTCATTTACTAAAGACAAAAGTGTTAAAGACTATTTATGCACATATGAACAAAATAATAATGAAACTATAAATGCCTACATGATCATGAGTATCAAGATGATGGATCTACTTTATCAAAAGCTTAAATGAGTTTTAAAAACATAAAAACCATATTTTTATAAAAGATCCTTTGTTTAAAAGACTTTTTGATGGATAAAAGTAAAGCTTTTGGTATAGAAATTCCTTTAAAAGATAGATCTACTTTGAAATGGTTCGGGATTTTTGTGTTGTTATCTCATTGTTCCTACTACAAGATCATGGGAATATGGAGTTGAGATAACCAAAAATCACTTAGCCATAACAAAGTTTCGTGAGTTGGAAGTAGTGGATCATTACTTACTTGAAGTGGATGGAAGATAAGAGAGAAAAATGAGAAGTTGAGAGTGTGTGTGTGGGACTCTAAAGTTTCGGCCACAAGGGAGAAATAGGGGAGAGGAGAGAGCTTTTTGCACTTTGTGAGTCTTGGAAAAGAAAGAATGAGGAGAGAGAGAGTATAGATAGTTTATATAGGAGTTGAATTAGGTTAAAAGAAGAGAGAAAAATTCAAATTGGAGCATGGAGGGGGGGGGGGGGGGGTGGTATGGTGGGGGGAAAGACTTGACTTGTTTCATTTGATTTGGCTTGATTTGATCCATGCATCATTTGTCATAACTTGTAAGAGGTGAAGTGACAAAAGTTATGGAAGAATGGAAGAGATGTGATTGATGGTAAGAGTTAGATTTGTAGGGTAGGCTAATAGGTAGTGTAGGTGGTACTTTATGAATAGTAATGAATAGTTGACAAGACAATTTAATTTCCGGTAGTAATGAAATACGAATAAAAAGGCTATAACTGTATTTTTCATAAACCGGAAAATTATGAAAAATATATTTTTGAAATCCTTATTTTATTTCGGTTCAAATGAGCACTCATAAGAATATTTTTGAAATTCTAGTTCCGGGGCACGTTTTTCTATAATGGGTCTCGGGATGACCTGGAATTGAAATTTTCTTAAAATCAGATATTTTCTTAGTTTGAAATATATTCAAGAACTATAATCAAAATTAAATTTTCTTAGAAAAGTTTATTAACTGGAAACCGAGGAAAAGCCGGAATTAGGGTTCCTAGTTCTCACTCCAACTTGAGCTATACCGGTTTAAGGTTTTGGTTTCCGGTTCTAGGTTTTTCTTGGCTACTTGAAAAACCGGGGTTTACAGTTTTAGACTAGATAGACTTCTATTAATATTTTTGGCAGGGGTATTGTCACGCCCATAGGGTACCCTATACGTAACAGTCCGCCACATGCCATACAAGTTTCCCGAATTACCGCCTTAGTCCTTCGGGGATCTCATATAGATGTAAAGCGTACCTTTACGACAATAGAATACAAGTCCAAATGGAGATAAAAGATTAACTTGGCATACACTAGCAGTAGGATATAACTCATGATGCATAAATAAACATTACATTTACTAATGGGCATTCCCCCGCAAAAGAATAATTAGTGGCCTTATACAGTCATTCAAAGACTTAAGAGTTTCCTATGGAAGTCTAAACAAAATTTTCAACTTCTAGGGGAAACTCCTAGCTCCTGTACTTGCACGGTCGGGTCACGCTATCTAAGCCACAAGTTTGGTAGCTGCAAAAGGAAGAAACTGTAGGGACATAAGCTAACTAGCTTAGTGAGTGAAATCATCCACAACAACATTCATTTCACAACAATTCAAACAAGTGATTTATACAAACAAGTGAATGCACCAAGCACATGAGAACATCATACATATAACCAGCCGGAAATCATATGTGGATGGACTTACGCCCTCCATCCCGGGTTAGCAGATTAACGAATACTGCGGTACTAACTTTATGCCGTTTATGGTTCACGGTTAACCTACAATTATTTCGTTTCTGGATCACGATTAACCAACCAATTAATCTCATTTATGGATCACGATTAACCAACCAATTAATCTTGTTTATGGATCACGATTAACCAACCAATGCTAATGCTCCTTCCCATTATGATATGCATATGTCTGAATTTGGCATTAATCCGAATAGTTGATTAAGTCATTTTATTCAAGCGATCAAACAATTTCTGAAACAATACATTATAACCAACTACACAAACAGAATTTATCACCTGGTTTCGATATTCTTATTTTGAATTCTCATATCATCATCAACATACAATTTCTCATTATTCCCCATCATACATATTCATTTCACTTTGCCTACATTCTAGTGCACTAATTTATCAAGCACATACAATAAATGAATTGGGAAGAGAAACTCACTCAGCCATGGGTTCGCTGGTCTCTTAATAATAATAGTCCGGAGGTAAGGACTCAATTTCCTTGGATTCGCCTAATCATAAAAGAAAAAACCTAATAAGTATTTTACCATCTAAGTATTCCAAAACTCTAAAACGACTTAGTGAAATCGAAATTCACGTCATTTCCGAAGTCCCCATTTAAAATGGCCATAACTTGGCTGTTTTAACTTGGAATTTCGTAAATTTTATATCGATTTCTATCTACTTCGAAAGAGCTTTCTAAATATGATGTTTAAATCAAGTTTTGAAAATATTTAAGCCTCGTAAATGGAGGATCAGTTCTGTCCAGCGGTTATGTTGATTCCGAAAATGTGATTTTCATGAATGCTTTTGAGATTCCTAAGTGTAAAATGAAATTAATTACTATGGTAATGAATTTCCCTATCATGAATGTCGTGATATGATCTCTTATGTTCCCAAGATCTTATGAATTTTTAAATTAAAGGAATTTAAATAACTTTTGTCTTAGGAAACCAATTCTTGCCATTGGTTAACTAATAATTTGCTACACTTGGTCATACTTACTTATTCTAAGGATTTTTCTTAGGAAAAATCCTATTTATTCTAAAGAAAAATTGACCCTTATATTAACTATATCCTAAGGCCTTCAATTCTCTGGTTAAATCTTTATTTGTAAACTTTTAAGTGAGTCTTATACTAGGGTGGGTCCAAAAATCCGAATTTTTGCAAAACTCATTCTTAAGTGGATTCTTTAAAAAAAATGTATTTTATACTTAGAACTTTAGGTATTTATTTTATCTATACCGTAAGGACTCCATTTATTCAAGAAAACACCATTTTTGAGGTTGAAAAACTAGTGTTTTCTAACCATCTATTGATTATTACGAATTTTGCTTACAAGACCTTCAACTCAAAACTTCTATTAGACTTCATCTCTTGTTTTAAATATTTTCCTTGGTAAAAACTCTTTTAAACTTATGAAAAATATCATCAAACATTATCTATCACCTATAGGCTTCATTTTTCTTGTAAAATACATGTTTAGAAGTTGATAAAAGGGTTTTTAAATTAGGTTTTCCATGTCATCCGAATTTACACAAGTTCATTTCTTGAAAAGAGTTCTCCTTTTTTGTTTCATTGACTCATCTACCTATAGATCTATATACTAGCAAGATTATTTACTCAAGACAAAAGTATTGATGACCATTAATGCACAAAAATTCAAAATAAAGACGAGATCTTAAATGCCTACATGAATATGAAGGGTAAATGATAGATCTACTATCTTAAGTGCTTAAATAGGTTTTGAAAATATAAAAACTAAATTTTTATGAAAGATCTTTTGTTCAAAACAACTTTTAGGTGGATGATCATGAAGCTCATGGCATGAAATCTTGTTTAAATGCAAGATCTACTTTGTGATGGTTTGGTATTCTTGTATTGATATTTTCTTGTCCCTAGCAAGAGATCATGGGGACCTTTAAATGGAAATATTCCAAGAATGTCCTTGTCATTACAAGGATCTAAAGATAAAGAAGCAAAGTTCTTTTATTTAAGAGTAAAATAGAAGACAAATGAAGAAAAAAGAAAGTTATGTGGGTGTGTATGGGAGCCATAGGGCTTACGGCAACATGGAGTGTGAGAGGGAGAGAAAAGAGAGTTTTTCACCTTTTAGAAAGTTTGAAAAGAGAAGAATGAAGAGAGAGAGAAAAGTAGTTTTATATATGAAGTGAAATTTGGTTAAATGAGATAAAATAAATAAAAAAATTGTACAATTGATGTAAGACTCTCGAAATTCTATAGTCTTGTTTTATAACCTAGTGCTCTGATACCAACTTAAACTGTCACGTCCCATAGAGTATCCTAAACGTAACAGCCCGTCACACACTATATAAGACTCTCAAAATTCTATCCAAGCCCTTCGGGAGTCTTGTATAGATGTAAAGCATCCCTTTACAACAATAGAATATTCAGTCAATAGAGTTAAGAAGTTTAAAGTGGCATTCACTAGCCATAGATCATAAACCAAAACACATATATAATTTACAAAGTCTAAGGGGCATTCCCTGCAAAATAATATAAAGTCCATTACAGTCATCTAGAGTCATTTAGTTTCCAACGGAAGTCTAAACAAAATCGAAATAAACTTCTAAGGGAAACTCCTAGCTCTGGTACCTGAGCTGTAGCCTGGCTTGGCCTAAGCCAAATGAGTGCATGCTACAACAAGTAAAAACTATAGGGGCGTAAGCCAACTAGCTTTGTGGTGAAAACTTCCATATCATAATTAAGACAAATCATTCAAGCAAGTGGTTACTCAAGCAAATGATATGCATCAAACAAATGAGTTCAGCAAACATATGACCAATCGGAAATTATAAGTGGATGGACTTGCGCCCTCCATCCGGGGTTAGCAGATTAACGAATCCTGCAGTACGATGCCGTTTAAGCTCACGATCAACTGAACAATAATTCGTTTTATGGATCACGATTAACCAACAATTTCGTTTTATGGATCACGATTAACCAACATATTCGTTTTATGGGTCACGAAAAACCAACAAATGCTAATGCTCCATCCCCGTCGTGAAATGAATGAGTTCAATTATAATTGAGGTCCAATAATAGATTACTCCACTTCTTTTAGGTGCCCAACAATTATTTGCAGACAATCAATCATAACTCCTAGCTGTACAAGCAGTAGCTTAACACCCGGTTTCGATATTTCTTAAGTTAAACTTCACATATCAACAGCAAACAAGTATATAATTCCCATATACCCCATCATGCATATTCATTTTTATCTTTGCCTGAACATCTAATGCCACTATCATTACAATCACAAACAATAATTGAGAGTGGAAGTAATACTCACTCGGCTATGGTACGCTGGTCTCTTAATAGTAGTAGTCGAGTGGTTGGGTATAGTCATGCTCGAGATCGCCTACCAAAAAAGAACAACCTAATAAGATTCTCATCACTAAACTAATTCAAGATATGCATCTAAACTACACAAAATTGGAATTCTTGCAATTTGCGAAGGTTCCAACTTAAAACGATCATAACTTGGTCATTTCAACTTGGAATTTCACAAATTTTATATCGATTTCTATCTACTTCGAAAGATCTATCTATTTCTAATATTATTATCAAGTTTTGAAAACATTAAGGTCATAGAACAATGGGATCAGATCTGTTCTGCAACTTTCCTTTTTTCGAAAAATTGTTTCGCAATTGGTAAAAAATGTTTCTAGTTGATGATTCATGTATAGATGGTATATGAATGAATTCCTAGTATGAATGTCATGTAATGAGTTCAATATATGCATGGTCTTGATGATTTTTTATGATGAACTCTTAATTATCATAAAACTCCATGATGGTCACTTCTAAAAATCTATTCTTTCCAACTTTACATTCCCTAGGGTTTTTAGGATTCTATTCTTGGAATTTACTTGTTATCTAAATAAAAATGAGTCCTTAATATCTATACTATCCATGACCTTCATTTATGCATAAGAATCCATATTTTTCACTTGGCAAATATGTTTTCAAACAAGCTTTTCACAAAAATCCGAATTTTGGAAATTTTCTTTTCTTGCATTTTTTTCCTATGAGAAATCTTGTTTAATGCACCAAAATTTGAAGCTTTATTATATCTATTGTCTAAGGACTTCATTTAACTCATAAAACATTCAATTAAAGCTTGGATACTAGGTGTTCATGTATGGCATTATTCCAAATTACGAATTTAACAAACTAACCACTATCTCAAGATTTTCCATCCTAACTCCACTACTTGTTTTACATATTATCATGCCTAAACTCATTCAAACTTGTAAAAATCTTTCCTTAAAGATATCTATCACACATATCCTTCATGTTTCATGTAAAATATGAGTTTCAAGGTGGTTCTAGTGGTTTTTAAGATAGGGTTCCAAAATCATCCGAATTTTCATAAGACATTTCTAGCAAAATCTTTTCTTTTTTAAGTTTCTTGCTTCATATACATGAGATCTATCATCTGACACATCTATACACATGCAAGTCTAAGCTTTTATGATCATTAATGCATGAAAGGTCAAAACAACCATATGAACATACATGTAGATGAAGGCATGAATGTCTAAACATAGATCTACCATGTATAGTGCATGAATCATGAGTTTCATGGCATGAACCTAACTTTCCATGCAAGATCCCTACTTTACATGCATGAACATAATATTATCTCAACAAAAACTCTTTTAAACACTAGATCCACTTCTTGTGATCGCTTGATATTCTTGTATTAGTGTTTCCATGTCCCTTACACATGCTCATTGGGATTAAAAGTGCAAAACACTCAAGAATGGTCTTGCCATTACAAGGTTTAGGAATAACAAAGCTTAGAATCATCATCTAAAGGATGATTTGAAGAAGAAAAGAAGATGAAGCAAACTTGTGGAAGTGTGCATGTGTGTGTGTGTGTCACGACAATGTAGGGAGAAAGAAGAGAGAGTTTTTCAACCTTTTCAAAATTTTAGAAGAGTAAAATTGGGAAGAGAGAGAGAACATAAGCTTATATAATAGGTGGATTAGGGTTTTAATTGAATAAAATGAGTAAAAGAAAACAAAAATGAGGGGGAAATTGGGGAGGGGGCGCCGGCCAAGGGGGGGTGTGAGAGAGAGAGGATTTGAAATTTGATAAAATTTGGATTTTATGTAATAAAATGTAATAATTGTATTAATTAATTAGGAAACAAAATTTCTTAGAAAAGAAAATTGTAATAAGTAGTTGTAAGGATGTAAGAATAGGGTATGGGTAGTGTGTAGTGTAGGTTGTACTTGTAAATAGTAGACAAGACATCTACTTTACCGGTTGTAACGAAAATACTGGAAAAGGCTACAACTGTAATTATTATAGTCCGGAAAATTATAAAATTGAAAATTTTGAAATCCTTATAAAATTTTGGTTCTAATGAATTTTTTGGAACATTTTTTTGAATTTGTGGTCCCGAGGCACGATTTTCTGTAATTGAGATTGGAAAGGCCCGGAATTGAAAAATTCCTGAATTTAAAACTTTCTAAAGTTTAAAATATACTTTAAAACAATAATTCATATTCATTTACTTTATAAAACTTCTTTTATTATGAAACCGAAGGAAAGCCAGATTTAGAGTTCTAAGCTTCTCTCACTAGACTTAAACTGGACTAGATTAGGGTTTCGCTTTTCAACTCCCGGGGTTTACTTAACTACTGAGAATGCCGGGGTTTGCAACAGCCTCAATCTTTTCAAGGTCTACTGATATTCTTTCTCCATCACCACGTGTCCAAGAAAAGATATCTTATCTTGCCAAAAGTCACACTTGTATAGTGTAAGCCCCTAGATTTTTCGATAATATTAGCAAACCCTAAGAACCGGAAGTTGAAACGAAACCCTAAAATTAACCTAGTTCTATGTTTAGTCTAGTGAATCTAGATCCGGCAATCCCGTATTCTTAAACCCTAGAAAACGAAATTGAAATAATTGTGGAAAACGGTTTGTAATAACATAGGGAAGCCTAAAAATATCAGATTCGAATTTTTTCTAGTGTCTTTCGGATCTAATCGGGATCAGTTTTCAAAAAACCGTGCCCCGGAGCACCGGATAGCAAAAATATTCCGACAATGCTAATAGACTCGTAAAAATATAAGGTTTTTAAAAATATCAGTTTTAGAATTTTTCGGTATCTAAAAATAACAGATATAGGCCTTTACGCGTATTTTCTTTACTACCGGTATTTTAATTGTCTGTATACTATTCATAGTACTTTTCTACTATTCATCACTATTCACCTATCTCTACTTTTTCTTACACTCTATTCTTACACTCTACCATACCTATACCTTACAATTTACCTTCCCCATACACTTTAATCACATCATACCTTCATATTACTTCTTTTAATACAAAACAAACAAAAATAATTAATTCTCCCCCTCTATACACTCAAAACCGGCACCACTTTTGTCCCTCTCCCATCTATTTTTATTTCAATTTCATTTAATTTTAATCACACAAATTTCCACTCCAAAAATCTATAAATACCCCCTTCCTCTTCCATTCTTTCACACAACAAAAATTCATACTAAAACTCTCCCAAAATCACTCCACAAAATTCCTCTCCCAACATCTCTCTCAAGTTCTCTCTTTTCTTTAGGAAATCCATTCCCACATAATACTACAACCCATTCTTTTCTTCTTCAACCAACACATAAACTTTAGGTAAAGTTTCTCATATTCTTCATCATGAAACCATACCTTATTACATCTGTCACGCCGTAGGGATTCCTAAACGTAACAGTCCGCACATACTAAGTAAGACTCTCGAGTTCCCTAACCGGGGCCTTCGGGAGTCTTAAGTAGATGTAAAGCGTTCCTTTACGACAATAGAATACTTCAACAAATGGTTTAACAGTTTAACAAGGCATTCATTAGCCATAGATAATAAATCAAAACATAAATCTTTAAGGTTTACAAATCTAAGGGGCATTCCCCGCAAAAGAATAACAGTCTATTACAGTCATCCAAGTCCTTAGTTTCCAATGGAAGTCTATACAAAAGAAATGAATCAAACTTCTATGGGAAACTCCTATCTCCGGTACCTGCGCTGTGGCTTGTCTTGGCCTAAGCCATATAAACTCATGCTGCAAAAGATAAACACTATCGGGGCGTAAGCTAACTAGCTTAGTGAGTAATACTTCCATAACGCAATTAGATACAATCATTCAAGCAAGTGATTATTCAAGCAAGTGTATGCACCATACAAATGAATCAACAAACATATGACCAACCGGAAATCATATGTGGATGGACTTGCGCCCTCCATCCCGGGTTAGCAGATTAACGAATCCTGCGGTACGACGCCGTTTAAGCTCACGGTCAACTGATTAAAAACTCGTTTTATGGATCACGATTAACCTCACATTCGTTTTATGGATCACGATTAACCTCACATTCGTTTTATGGGTCACGAAAAACCAACCAATGCAAATGCTCCAACCCCATTGTGACATGAATGAACTCGGTTTATAGTCGGAGTCGAATAGTCATTAATTCGATTCTTTTAAGTGACCAACAAGTATACGCAGACATTCATTCATATGATTCTAATAAAACTCAATATCTTAACACCCGGTTTCGATATGCCTTAAGCTCCATTTCACATATCAACAATTCACAACATAAATAATTCCCACATACCCCATCATGCTTGTACAATTCCTTTTATCTTTGCCTACATCACTAGTGCCACTACATTACATTCACAAGCATTAATTGAGAGTGGAAGTAACTCACTCGGCCATGGGTCACCAAACTCCTTAATAGTAATAATCGGGTGGTAGAGAGTCGTCCTGCTCGGAATCACCTACCAATCAAGAATAATCCTATGAGATTCTCACCATGTAATTAAATCAAACTATACATCTAGACTAGTTGAATTCGGATTTCTCGCTATATTTGGAAGTTCCGACTTAAAACGGCCATAACTTGGTCATTTTAACTCGGAATTTCGCAAACTTTATATCGATCTTCATCTACTTCGAAAGATCTATCTAATTCAAGTATTAAATCCAAGTTTTGAAAATAATAGGGTCACGGAACAGTGGGATCAGTTCTGTCCCGCAATTGATCCAACTTTGAAAATGTGCTTTGCTTTTGATAAGAAATGTTCCTAGTTAGTGATTCATGCATGAATGATTTAGGAATGAACTACTAATGTGTATGCTATGTAATGAACTCAATATGTGCATGGTTATGATGATTTTTGTAGTAACAATCTCTTAGGAACTCCTATGTGTTGGGGAAAGTTTCATAAGGCTAATTCTAAGAAGTTATTTCCCACATTATACTCCTTAGGGTTTCTTTGGTTTTTAATCTTGTAATCACTTATTATTTAACTAAAATAGGTTCTCAAGTTAATAGTCATGGCCTCCATTCATGCACAAAAATTCACTTTTTCATTTGGTAAACATGTTTTCAAATAAGCTTTGTAAAAAATCCGAATTTTCCAAATTTCTTTTCTTACATTTTTCTTAAGGAAATCTAGTCTAATGCATTAAAAATTGGGGCTTCAATGTATACATTATCTAAGGACTTCATTTAGCTTATAAAATATCCATTTTAGACTTAAATACTAAGTGTTTATTAGGCATTATACAAAGTTACGAATTTGACTACACATTTAAAGTCAACATTTTCATTCTAACTTCACCTCTTGTTTTCCTATTTTATTATGCCTAAACTCATCTAAACTATGAAAATAATTCCTTCAACATGTCTATTACACATACCCTTCATTTTTCTTATGAAAATAAGTTTAAAATTGATTTTGGAGGTCTTTAGGTAGGGTTTCCATTTCATCCGAATTTTCAACTTTTCATATTAACAAAGTCCTTCCTTTTTCAATGTTCTTGCCATCTATATGTGGAGATATACTATCTACATCCTATACATGAACAAGACTTCATTTTTATGATCAACAAGGCACATAAACAAAAATGAACCTATGATCATGCATGTACATAAAGTGGTGAATGTCTAAACCTTAGATCTACTACATATGATGTATATAACATGGATCTCATGGCATGAACAACAATATAAACACAAAATCACTACTTTATATGCATGAACAAGTTGCTATTTCAAACAAAACTCATTTAAAGGCTAGATCCACTTCTTGAGATTCTTGTAGTTGTGTTTTCATGTCCCTTGCTCATGCTCATTGGGATTTAGAGGAGAAAACACACAAGAATGATCTTGCCATAACAAGATTTAGGATGTACAAGGCCTAAATATACATACCAAAGAGGTCTTGAAGAAGGAAAGAAGAGGAAACAAAGTTGAAATGGCAAGAGGAAGGGGGAGGGGAGTGCTCGGCACTTGAGAGGAGAGGAAGAGAGGGTTTTGCTCCTTTTGAAAAATTAGAAAGAAGAAAATGAAGAGAGAGAGAGAAAATTTAGTATATATATGAGTGATTAGGGTTTAGTTAATAAAAATGAAGTAAAAATAATACAATTGAGGGGAAATAGAGGGAGGCGCCGGCCTCCTTTGTGTGTGTGTGTGTGTGAGTTTAAAAATTTGTTATTTGTAATTTAGTAAATGAAATGTAATAAATGTAATAATGTAATAATTATTAAAAGACAAAATTTCTTGGAAAAGAAAATTGAAATGAGTAGTTGTAAGGATGTAAGAATAGGGTATGGGTAGTGTGTAGTGTAGGTTGTACTTGTGAATAGTAGACAAGACATCTACTTTACCGGTTGTTCCGAAAACACGGGAAAAGCTATAACTGTAATCTTTATAGCTCGGAAAATTATGAAATTGATATTTTTGGAATCCTTATAAAATTACGGTTCTAATGAATATTCCGGAATATTTTTCTGAATCCGTGGCCCGGGGCACGCTTTTCCGTAATTGGGCTCGGGAAGGCCCGGAATTGAAAAATTCCCGAATTTAAAACTTTCAAAGGTTTGAAATGTACTTTGGAACAACAATTCAAATTCATTTACTCCAAATATTTATTTTACTATGAAACCGAGGAAAGCCGGATTTAGGGTTCCTAGGCTCCATTCACTAAACTCAATCTGATCGGATTAGGGTTTCGTCTCCAACTCCTGGGGTTTTCTAGCTACTGAGAATTCCGGGGTTTACAACCTCCCCACCTTAAATAAAGTTTTGTCCTCAAAACGGAACTGACGTACCTTGTCCTTCAAATATCTCGGGGTACTTTCTCCGGATTTCATCCTCCGCTTCCCAGGTTGCTTCTTCAAAGGCATGATTCCTCCATAATACTTTCACGTAGTGAATATCTTTGTTCCGTAGCCTTTGAGTTTTCTTATCCAATATCTTTACTGGGTGTTCTTCATATGTCAGGTTTTCCTTCAACTGGATTGGCTCCAATTCCAGAATCCTCTCTGGGTCGGCCACATATCTCCTCAAGACTGACACATGAAACACATTGTGAATCCCGGACAAATTAGGTGGTAGGGCTAGCCGATACGCCAGGTCTCCGACTCTTTCTAAATCTCAAAAGGTCCAATGTATCTCGGGCTTAATTTCCCTTGTGTACGCATCCTCTTGATACTTTTGATCGGGTTTATCTTCAGGTACACATGATCACCCACTTTAAATTCAAGCTCCCGTCTTTTCAAGTCTGCCCAGCTCTTTTGTCGATCCTGGGCTTCCTTCATCTTCCGCTGAATTCACTTTATCGCGGCTTCCTGTAATTCCGGCCCAATTGCTACCTTTTCCACCTCATCCCAAAACAAAGGGGACCTACATCGCCGTCCATATAAGGCTTCATACGGAGGCATCTGGATAGTGGAGTGATAGCTGTTATTATAGGCAAACTCGATTAGGTGAACATGATTATCCCAACTCCCTTTGAATTCCAGGGCACGCCCTTAACATATCTTCTAGGGTTTGGATCGTCCGCTCAGACTGTCCGTCGGTCTGGGGATGGTAAGCCGTACTGAAATGCAATTTAGTACCCAAGCTCTTCTGCAAGCTGTCCAAAACTTGGACACAAATCTGGGTCTCTATCTGAGATGATCCCGCAGGTATGCCATGTAATCTTACGATCTCTCTGATGTAGATCTTGGCTAACCTTTCCATTGAATAGGTCATATTTATGGGTAGGAAATGCGCCGACTTAGTCAACCGATCCACTATTACCCATATTGCATCACAACCCGATGGAGTTTGGGAAAGCCACAAACAAAATCCATGGATATTTGATCCCACTTCCATTCAGGAATAGGTAAGGGCTTTAGCATTCCGCCCGGTCTCTGGTGCTCTACCTTCACTTGTTGGCATACTGCACTTCATTACATAATCTGCCACATCTCGCTTCATCCCATTCCACCAATAGCAACTTTCAAATCTGGTACATTTTGGTGCCTCCCGGATGCATGGTATACCCGGAGTTATGTGCTTCACCCATTATCTCCTTCTTCAACTCCTCATCCTCTGGTACGCACAGCCTTCCGTTCATCCGGATCACGTCTTCCTCATCCACGGCAAAGTCAAGGTATTTCCCGCTTGGGTTTCCCTTTTTATCCTTTGTATCACTCGTCGTACCTCTGTGCTTCTTTGATTCTTTCCACGAGGGTTGGTTCCAGCACCAAGTTAGATATCTCCAGCTCAGCACTTTGATCTGTGAACTCGATCCTTAACTTCTCAAATTCCTTAATCAACTCCTTCTGGCTTGTAATCAAAGCGGCTACCTCTCCATGATTCTTCCGACTTAGGGCGTCGCGACTGCATTCACTCTTCCTGGACAGTAATTTATTCCCAGGTCATAATCTTTTATTAATTCCAACCACCTCCTTTGCCGCATGTTCAACTCCTTCTGTGTGAACAGGTATTTAAGGCTTTTATGATCTGTGTATATCTCACACCGTTGTCCATACAGATAATGTCGCCATAACTTCAAGGCAAAGACAACTGCAGCTAGCTCCAAGTCATGCGTAGGGTAGTTCTGCTCATGCGGTCTCAATTGCCGAGAGGCATACGCAATGACCTTCCGTTCTTGCATCAAGACGCATCCAAGACCATTTCTCGAAGCATCACTATGTACCGTGTAAGACTTTTCCGGATCTGGTAAAACCAAAATCGGTGCCGAGACCAGTCGTCGCTTTAGTTCCTGGAAACTTTGTTCTCTCTTGTCTGTCCAAATGAATTTTTCGTTCTTTTGAGTCAATTGAGTCAACGGCTTAGCTATCTTTGAAAAATCCTTCACAAATTTGCGATAATAGCCAGCCAATCCCAAGAAACTCCTCACTTCAGTAACGGTTTGTGGTGGCTTCCAATCCACTATTGCCTTGATCTTTTCGGGATCAACTGATATCCCATCCGTTACCACATGTCCGAGGAAGGATATCCGGTCTAACCAAAAGTCACACTTGGACAGCTTGGCGTACAGCTTGTTATCTCGTAAGGTTTGCAATGCCAAACGGAGATGCTCCTCATGTTGCTCTGGTCTTTGAATATATGAGGATGTCGTCTATAAAGACTATCACACATTTATCCAAAAGCGGCTTATAGACTCTATTCATTAAGTCCATAAATGCAGCCGGTGCATTAGTCAGTCCAAATGACATTACCAAAAACTCGTAGTGCCCATAACGAGTACGAAAAGCTGTCTTAGGCACATCCTCAGGCTTAATCCTTAGCTGATGATACCCCGAACGTAAGTCAATACGTGAGAACACACAAGCTCCTTGTAGCTGGTCAAATAAATCGTCGATTCTTGGTAAGGGATATCGATTTTTGACAGTCACCTTATTCAATTCCCGGTAGTCTATACATAACCTCATCGATCCGTCCTTCTTCTTCACAAAAGACGGGTGCGCCCCATGGCGACACACTTGGTCTTATAAATTTCTGGTCCAAAGTTCTTGTAACTGCGTCTTTAGCTCTTCAACTCAGCCGGTGCCATCCGGTATGGCGCTTTAGATATTGGTTCGGTGTTTGGAGCCAACACAATCTCAAAGTCGATTCTCTTCTTGGGTAATCCCGGCAAAATTTCTGGGAACACATCCAAGTATTCATTCACCACTGGAATATTCTTTTCCTCACGGTTTTCCCCTTCATCCAAGACCCTCAATCGGTATCATTTCCTCATCCTCCATCATCAGCTCGAACGAGCTTAGATCAATCCTTCTTGGGACTAAGGCCTCTCCCATAAATTCTACTTTTTCTCCCGATTGATCATAAAAACATACAGTCCTCTTTTGGCAATCCACTATTGCCTTTACTTTACTTAACCAATTCATCCCGAGGATAACTTCGTATTTATTCATTTCCAACACAATTAGATCGCTTTTGGAGTGGTGACCAAGGATTCCCAATGGACAGTCTTTTATCAGATCTCGGGTCGACACAACACTCCCCGTGGGGGTCTTAATCCTCAAGCTAACCATGGTTGTGGCTATGGGCAATCCGAGTCGGTTGGCCAAACTATAGGTGATGAACGAGTGGGTCGCTCCCGTGTCAAACAAAGCATAGGCCTCCACGCTATTTACTTGTATATGTCCTGAAGTCAACAAATGCCCATCACATATGAACCTTAAAATATTCTTAAGGCTATCCACATAGGGTCTCTACTTCCAGCTTTCCATAATATATAAAATTTCCATTTAAACAATAATCAATTTAAACAACTGAATTTCAACTTAGGAGGGTTTCTGTTACTAATGTCACGCCCCAACGGGTACCCTAACGTGACAGTCCGCCACACTCAACATTAAAGCTTAAGTATGACAACCTTAGTCATTTCCAAAAGCTTTTATATTAAGTGTAAGGCTTACTTTCACAATTTTAGAGGACCATATATGGAATAATGAAGCTTAAGGAGATATAAAAACATATTAAGAAAAGAAGAATCACACTAATTATTTGTCCATGGTATAAACTTTACAAACTTAAAGACAACTCCCTAAATTACCAATTCATTAACATGCTAATACTAAGCTATACTTTATTCAGATTTCAAAGTTAAGAAGGGGTTACCTGCCCGCATGGTCCACGTGGCCTTAACCATAGGTAAGGGAACTGCAAAAGATATCTATCGGGGTATAAGCTACTAGGCTTAGTGAGTACTTCCCAAAATTCATACTCGAAGAAAATCTATCAATCAAGTTTATTATTCAAACATATGAAATGTACAACCACGTGAGCATACAAGACATATGACTTTCCGGGAATCATATGTTGAATGAATTTACGCCCTTCATTCGGGGTTGGGGATTCAGGCCAATTACGGCCACCACTTTTAAAAACAATTTTATAGATCTTACCGGCTCCTATACGCCATCAAAAACTTGTAGTTTATTACAGGCTCCTACTAGCCATCAAAAACTTGTAGTTTATTACAGGCTCCTACTAGCCATCACTTTTGTAGTTCTTACCGGCTCCTACTCGCCACTTACAGTATACCGGTTCTGTCTACCACCACTATTATACACTTGTCCCACCAATTGTATAGTAGCGAATGCAATGTGACTCAACATATGAAGTGCATGAATAATTTCTTTAATTAAAGTCTAGTAATTACTTTTAGCTTCTTTCAAGTGATCAACCAATTTCAAACATTTCAAGATACTAATTCACATACAACTTTATTACAAACAACTCAAGTTACGATATACTTAGTATTCTTTCAACATATTATCATACACTTCCTTTTGATTTTTCTTAGATTCTAGTGCAACTAATTTTACAAGCACAATCAAGAGTATGGAAAATAACGTGAAATAACTCACGATGCCATTGACGTCTACTTCTTCTAAGTGGATGAGTCGTTCACACAATCCACTAAACCGTAATAGTCCTCGGGGTGAAGAAATCCTTCCTCGGTTCACCTACCAAAGAAAATACCCATAATGAGTTTTTCTTGAAGATTTTCTTGAATTTTTGACAAACAATGTCAAAGAACGTCAAAGTTCGTATGGAAGAATGTTCCCACTTAAAACGGCCATAACTTGGTCATTTTAAACTCGGAATTGCGCATATAATATACCGATTTCTATCTACTCGAAAAGATCTACCCATTTTAAAATTATTTCCCACAAACAAAGCCACATAGGCTCCGAAAACTGGTGACAAAATTCACCACGGATTTTTAAGTAAAACAACCTTGGTTCAAGAAATCAAAATTTGTTTGATAAATACTTAGTTATCTATATAGTTGAAAGATTTTCTTTTTGTAACTATATAACTCATATTCAAGCATGCTCAAGTGTCTTATTGTCCAAATTATTTTTCTTATGTAAAACGATGTCGGTTTGAAGCTTTTCGGAAATTGTTTTTGTGAACTTCTTTGAAATGAATACCTTGTTTTCTTTATTTTCTAAAAACGTTTCATGTTGGTTTCATTTATCTTTTTCTAAGTGACTTTTGAAAATAAGGTTTCCTTCTTTCTAAGTTACATTAATACTATATTTGGAGTGTTTCTAGGAAGTATGTTTTTCTTCATTCTCCTTGTATAAATTTCTTTGTTTACTTGTTTTACAAAATCTTTACTTGATATTTCCCATTCTTTTTCTCATGTCTCATATTTTTCAAGAATAATTATCCATGCATGAAAACTTGTTTTCTTCATAAAAATAGTGTGGAACAATTAAGGACTTCTTATAGAAAAACTAATTTCTCTAATTCTATTATTTTCCTCTTGTAACTTGAAGAGAAAAACTTTATTGTTTTAAACTATAAATTTTTCTTTGCCTATTTAGTTTGCCTTTAAAAATTTCCTAAGTCATCCATCTTATTTTCTTTCTTATGAAAAGAACCATTTTAACAAAAATATCTCCTTTTGAAAAACAAGGTGGAAATGATAAAGATTTTAGTATCTTTGTAAGGCAAAAGTAGTTTATAAAATTATTGTGAGTTCTCTTTTTGGTAACATGAAAAGAAATGAGTTTGTTTTGTGTTGATTTTATACTTTACATAAACTTATTCCTAAGTGACAAAAAGCCTTCTTTTATTTAATTAACTTTAGAAAATAAAACCTTTGGACAACAATCTAAATGAACATGATTATAATAATAAAAAAATAACATAAATCGTAAATAATAAGTCAAGTATTGGAGTCTTAGCTTTTTCAAGGCTCCCGGGACTAAGAAATAAACTAGTCCATAATGAAATAAAATGAAAGAAAATCTTGTTTTGACTTGATGAGGACAAGTCTAAGACTAGAGACATGTCTTAAGAACAACTTGAAATAAATAAATTGCATTGAAGTAAATAAATTGCATGAAAGGTAAATAAATTGCAAGATTATGAGCTTATATGCTCTAAATAGCTATATAGATATAGTAGATAGTTATGAACATAAAAGAAACATAAATGAACATAAGAAAAACATAATAATTATATAGAGGAAACATGAACATAAAGGAATTGTGGTTATGAACAAAAAAAAGTATGAACCTATTGTTGCTTTCTTAACCTTCATGGTTTTAGAAAACATACACTAAGCTCATACTAAGTAGATGAACATGGAGACTTCTTGAAGAACTTTTACCTAAAGAAGATGAGCTTAAAGAGAACTTCTTGAAGAGCTTCTTGGAGAGAAATTCTAGAGAGATTTTGAGAGAGTAATTTTAGTGTAGAAGTGGTGTGAAAGAAGTGAAAGAGGAGGGGGGTATTTATAGGATTTTGAGGAGTGATTTTTGTGTGATTAAAATAAATACAAATTAAACAAATTGAGGGCATTAGAGAGAGAGAGTGCCGCCATGCTTGGAGAGGAGAGAGGGAGTGATTTTTAATTTTTTTGTATTTTGTTAAAAGATGTAATAAGTAAGGTAGATGTGATATAAAGTTATGGGAAAGGTAAAAAGTAAGGATTATGGTTATGTAGTGTGTAAGAGTAAGTGTAAGAAAAAGTAGAGATAAAAGAATAGTGTAGAATAGTAATGAATAGTGTAATGTAAAGTAGATGTGACTATTAAAGTACCGATAGTAAGAAAATACGCGTATAATAGCTATCTCTGTTATTTTTACTTACCGAAAAATTACGCAATTGATATTTTGGAAAACTTATATTTTTATGAGTCTAACGGTATATTCGGAATATTTTTACTATTCCGGGCTTCCGGCACGTTTTTCGAGAACTGTGTCGATGGGTTCGAAGGACACCCGAATTTCGCGAAACTGAAACTTTTATAAAACCTATGGTTATTACGAGCTATTTTAGCTATTATCCTAACTTCGTTTTTGGGCCAAAGAAAACGGCAATGCCGGATTTAGATTGATACGGTAAACTAGGGCTTCGTTGACCTTTAGGGTTCCATTTGACTTCCGGTTTGGGTTTTTATGCTAAACCGATTCCGAAAATTTAGGGGTTTACAACTAACCTGTCACCAGGCCACCATCAACACTCTCGCTTTGATCCAAGGCTGCCAACTCTACATCCTCATCTTCGTCTTCCTCCACCATCCATTGGCCTCCAGATTATACAGCCTCATCCCGTGCATCGCGGAAGCTGCACGACTTCCGCTCTTGTTACCAGACCTCAAGGGGTTGGTATTACTCGAGGCTCCGAAGGGTCGGGTGGCCACGCTCTTTCGCTGTGAACACTCGGAAGCTAAGTGTCCTTTCTCTTTGCAAATGAAGCAAGTTACTGCCAGCTTCTTTGGGCATGTAAAAACCATGTGGCCAGCATCGCCACAAAAATAGCACTTGTTCCTCAACTGCGGGCATTGCTAGGTGCATGTGTCCCCTTACATTTCCAACATGTAACATTGATCTTGAACTGAGTCGGCTTGCTGCTAGACTCCTCTTTAAACCCTTGGTACGGCCTATACGTTTACCTTTGAACCCTGAGCTCGAGGCATCAAACGGCCTCTTCCCGAATACTCTCTTTTCGGGCTCCTGATACTTTTTTTCTAGCCCCTTCAATGACCGAGCCTTTTCTACCATCTCGGGTAGGTTCTTACTCCGAACTCTTCTAGCTTGATCCGCAGTTCTCGTCAAGCCCCCCAGAAATACCTGCTTCTTTAATTCCTCACTATCCCTGAAAGATTCAGGGGCATACTGTAGCAGGTGAACAAATTCAGTTTCATATTGCTCTACCGTTCTCCCTTTCTGCTTTACATGAAGGAAGTCCGCACTGTATTTCACCCTCAAGCTAGAGGGAAATAATTATTCAAGAATTCCCGGCGGAAGGTTTCCCAGGTGGCCGGGGATGTCAAATTCCTTCTCTTGGAGTCCCACCAGACTCGAGCATTGTATCTTAACATATACGTCCCATACTCTAGCTGCAAGTAAGGTGGAATCTCGTATGCAGCAAAAGAACGTTCCACTTGAGCCAACCAATCCTCAGCCTCTTCGGCTTGCCGAATGCCCCGTCAAAGTACCGGTTGCTCTTAATGAAGTCCGGTAAAGAGCTTCGGTGGGGTCTCCTGTATGGGGGGGTGGCGGTAACCGCACATTATAGGAGTGCTCCTCTTGTGGAGCAGGTGCCTCCGCAGTCATTTCCCGATGATCTGCGGGCGGGGATGTGGTGCTGAATCCCGAGCACTCTGACTTGGGTGTGGGTTCTGTACTGGATTTTGATTCTGAATGAAGGTGTTAAGAAGATTGGCCAATTGCCCAATCGCATTTAGTACATCGCCCTGTTGGTTTTGGGGTGCTACTCCTTGGGGGTCAGGTTGTTGTATAGCCGGTTGATCGGCTTCATTAGGATTAGACCCTTGTCCTTGGTTCCGAGTTCGTCGGTTACGTCTGTTTACACAATGTTTAATGGATTTTTAGCATTTAGGGTTTTTAGGTTTCAAAGGAATAAGATTAATACAAGCTCAGAAGTTGCGAGAATTTGAATTTAAACTCAGAAGGAAAAAGATACATAACTCCATAAGTCATAAGATGAGTCAAAATATCAATCCATAAAAGAAAATAAGGAATAATTAAAAGAACCACAAGGGAAATAGAAGAATCCACATATTGTAACTAATTGACACTTCACAACATAATGCGAATGAGTGAATGCTTATGCAATCTATATGCATAATGTTCTCTTATGTATCATGACTAGGATGCGTGCTTTTCACAATTCCATTTCTTTAAAACAAAAGTGATTTTCATTTCTTTAGCGAGCCATACAAATATTACATCAACTTTTAGATCCCAAAATTTGGCTAGCTAAGCTCCTTCCTATTCTAATCAATTTCCCTATTCCCGAAAACATGACAAAATACAGGGAAAAAGAACAACAAAACACTAACTATCCTGAAATCCTAAGGCAATTTGGCATCCCGCATTGCCTACTACAAAATAAGAAAATCAGGATTCCGCTTGGACTTTATGGGTTAGCTAACATCCGGTCTCTAATCATCACTAGAGCTGTCGGGGGTGGGCTAGGAAGTCGTCTCCTGCTGGTAGAACCACCATCGTCCTGTCGGACGAACAAGCTAAGATACTCCCTGGTGGTCATCCTCCGCTTCCTAGCGGGTCGAACTAGAGGCTCCTGATCCTCACTTTCTTCTTCCTCTTCTTCTTCTTCAGTCCCTTGCCCTCATGCGGGCTTACTTCTTCCTCTTCACCTCTTATCTCGGGTTCACCTAGGCGGTTCACCTCTACTTCAGGTTCTCTCACAGGCTCATCTGCCACATTCTCTGTCTCCATAGGCACTGGGGCCTCGGGTTCTATTACTGCTAGGTCAAGCACAGGTGGGTTCTCACCCTCCACATACACATCTCTCCATAGCCTGGAATCTACCTCGGGTTCTACCCTCCCACTCTCTGGTATCTCCAACATCGGTTGAAATCCCATATAATTTGGTCGGGTTCTGGGTTTACCTGCACTTCTGGTTCAACAGGCGGGGTAGGGGTCCTAGGCACCTCGTTTTGTTCCCAGTTCGGATCCTCCTCGGGATCCTCTCCTCCTCCTCCTCTTCTTCCTCTTCAATCACAGGTGCTCCATTCAGCTGCATACCTATATCCATAGCTGGAGGTGGAGCTATTACAGGGGGGGGGGAGGATGTCCAGATAGATTGCATGCCAGGTGATATGATTCCATGCATCAGCTATGTTCCAGTCATGGTGATCAAATAAGTTATCATGAGCATAAACATATAAGGGCCCTATGGGGATCCATACCCTAAAATCTGGAGGGGTTCGGTTTCCTCCACTTTTCAAGATAAACGTGGCTTCTCTTGTCATGGGCTCACGCCCGTAATCAACCATGATCCTCTCTAACGTATAGATGTCTCTAACTTCGTCCAGCTCCTTTTCCCATAGGATCATAACTCAATTGATCCACTACTGAAGCCCATCTGGTATATCTCAGCCCATCCTTCCATAACCTGTACATTTCCCCTAGGGTCGGGGATGTCGGGCAAGGCAAAATCTTCACACAGTTCTCTTAGCCTCAGTCTATATTCTACCATGTTTCATCATTTTTTTTGTAAAATTCCTGCCCTTTCCCTAGTCTCACCCAGAGAGACCTACATCAAACAATACTACTAATTAGACTCACAAGAAAACGTTTTCAACTCCATTTAACTAGTAGTTAGATTTCTAGGTCGTTTATTTTAATTCTATTGTCTTGTTTTATAACCTAGGGCTCTGATACAACTTAAACTGTCACGCCCCGTAGGGTATCCTAAACGTAACAGCCCGCCACATACTAAGTAAGACTCTCGAGTTCCCTACCGGGGCCTTCGGAGTCTTAAGTAGATGTAAAGCGTTCCTTACGACAATAGAATACTTCAACAAATGGAGTTTAACAGTTTAACAAGGCATTCATTAGCCATAGATAATAAATCAAAACGCATAAATCTTTAAGGTTTACAAAATCTAAGGGGCATTCCCCGCAAAAGAATAACAGTCTATTACAGTCATCCAGAGTCCTTAGTTTCCAATGGAAGTCTATACAAAAGAAATGAATCAAACTTCTATGGGAAACTCCTATCTCCGGTACCTGCGCTGTGGCTTGTCTTGGCCTAAGCCATATAAACTCATGCTGCAAAAGATAAACACTATCGGGGCGTAAGCTAACTAGCTTAGTGAGTAATACTTCCATAACGCAATTAGATACAATCATTCAAGCAAGTGATTATTCAAGCAAGTGTATGCACCATACAAATGAAATCACAAACATATGACCAACCGGAAATCATATGTGGATGGACTTGCGCCCTCCATCCCGGGTTAGCAGATTAACGAATCCTGCGGTACGACGCCGTTTAAGCTCACGGTCAACTGATTAAAAGTTTTATGGATCACGATTAACCTCACATTCGTTTTATGGATCACGATTAACCTCACATTCGTTTTATGGGTCACGAAAAAAAACCAATGCAAATGCTCCAACCCCATTGTGACATGAATGAACTCAGTTTATAGTCGGAGTCGAATAGTCATTAATTCGATTCTTTTAAGTGACCAACAAGTATACGCAGACATTCATCATATGATTCTAATAAAATCAATATCTTAACACCCGGTTTCGATATGCCTTAAGTTCCATTTCACATATCAACAATTCACAACATAAATAATTCCCACATACCCCATCATGCTTGTACAATTTTTTATCTTTGCCTACATCACTAGTGCCACTACATTACATTCACAAGCATTAATTGAGAGTGGAAGTAACTCACTCGGCCATGGGTCACCAAACTCCTTAATAGTAATAATCGGGTGGTAGAGAGTCGTCCTGCTCGGAATCACCTACCAATCAAGAATAATCCCTATGAGATTCTCACCATGTAATTAAATCAAACTATACATCTAGACTAGTTGAATTCGGATTTCTCGCTATATTTGGAAGTTCCGACTTAAAACGGCCATAACTTGGTCATTTTAACTCGGAATTTCGCAAACTTTATATCGATCTTCATCTACTTCGAAAGATCTATCTAATTCAAGTATTAAATCCAAGTTTTGAAAATAATAGGGTCACGGAACAGTGGGATCAGTTCTGTCCCGCAATTGATCCAACTTTGAAAATGTGCTTTGCTTTTGATAAGAAATGTTCCTAGTTAGTGATTCATGCATGAATGATTTAGGAATGAACTACTAATGTGTATGCCATGTAATGAACTCAATTGTGCATGGTCATGATGATTTTTGTAGTAAAACTTTAGGAACTCCTAAGTGTTGGGGAAAGTTTCATAAAGGCTAATTCTAAGAAGTTATTTTCCCACATTATACTCCTTAGGGTTTCTTTGGTTTTTAATCTTGTAATCTACTTATTATTTAACTAAAATAGGTTCTCAAAGTCTATAATAGTCATGGCCTCCATTCATGCACAAAAATTCACTTTTTCATTTGGTAAACATGTTTTCAAATAAGCTTTGTAAAAATCCGAATTTTCCAAATTTTCTTTTCTTACATTTTTCTTAAGGGAAATCTAGTCTAATGCATTAAAATTGGGGCTTCAATGTATACATTATCTAAGGACTTCATTTAGCTTATAAAATATCCATTTTAGACTTAAATACTAAGTGTTTATAGGCATTACACAAAGTTACGAATTTGACTACACATTTAAAGTCAACTTTTCATCTAACTTCACCTCTTGTTTTCCTTATTTTTATTATGCCTAAACTCATCTAAAATGAAAATAATTCCTTCAACATATCTATTACACATACCCTTCATTTTTCTTATGAAATATAAGTTTAAAATTGATTTTGGAGGTCTTTAGGGTAGGGTTTCCATTTCATCCGAATTTTCAACTTTTCATATCTAACAAAGTCCTTCCTTTTTCAATGTTCTTGCCATCTATATGTGGAGATATACTATCTACATCCTATACATGAACAAGACTTCATTTTTATGATCAACAAGGCACATAAACAAAAATGAACCTATGATCATGCATGTACATAAAGTGGTGAATGTCTAAACCTTAGATCTACTACATATGATGTATATAACATGGATCTCATGGCATGAACAACAATATAAACACAAAATCACTACTTTATATGCATGAACAAGTTGCTATTTCAAACAAAACTCATTTAAAGGCTAGATCCACTTCTTGAGAGATTCTTGTAGTTGTGTTTTCATGTCCCTTGCTCATGCTCATTGGGATTTAGAGGAGAAAACACACAAGAATGATCTTGCCATAACAAGATTTAGGATGTACAAGGCCTAAATATACATACCAAAGAGGTCTTGAAGAAGGAAAGAAGAGGAAACAAAGTTGAAATGGCAAGAGGAAGGGGGAGGGGAGTGCTCGGCACTTGAGAGGAGGAAGAGAGGGTTTTGCTCCTTTTGAAAAATTAGAAAGAAAGAAAATGAAGAGAGAGAGAGAAAATTTAGTATATATATTGAGTGCATTAGGGTTTAGTTAATAAAAATGAAGTAAAAATAATACAATTGAGGGGAAATAAGAGGGAGGGGCGCCGGCCTCCTTTGTGTGTGTGTGTGTGTGAGTTTAAAAATTTGTTATTTGTAATTTAGTAAATGAAATGTAATAAATGTAATAATTATTAAAAGACAAATTTCTTGGAAAAGAAAATTGAAATGAGTAGTTGTAAGGATGTAAGAATAGGGTATGGGTAGTGTGTAGTGTAGGTTGTACTTGTGAATAGTAGACAAGACATCTACTTTACCGGTTGTTCCGAAAACACGGGAAAAGCTATAACTGTAATCTTTATAGCTCGGAAAATTATGAAATTGATATTTTTGGAATCCTTATAAAATTACGGTTCTAATGAATATTCCGGAATATTTTTCTGAATCCGTGGCCCGGGGCACGCTTTTCCGTAATTGGGCTCGGGAAGGCCCGGAATTGAAAAATTCCCGAATTTAAAACTTTCAAAGGTTTGAAATGTACTTTGGAACAACAATTCAAATTCATTCACTCCAAATATTTATTTTACTATGAAACCGATGGAAAGCCGGATTTGGGGTTCCTAGGCTCCATTCACTAAACTCAATCTGATCGGATTAGGGTTTCGTCTCCAACTCCTGGGGTTTTCTAGCTACCGAGAATTCCCGGGGTTA